>JAPYZP010007276.1:0-15959 GCA_030522985.1 Torymus sinensis
TTGACGGCATCATTCAAATGTAATTATTGTTTCATATCAACTCAGTATAGAGCGCAGGGACTCAATCAATTTGATTATTGGACGATTCAGATGCGACAGACGGGTTACGTAATACGTGTTAAATCTTGCTTTGTGTTATTTGGTTTTGTTTTGAATCATTCTTGAAGTAGCAAGTATCTCCCTTACATCTTATAAATCCATAAGCCATTAAAATAAAGCTACATCAATCATATAAATCAATAATCCAAGCTTTTTAATAACAAAATACGAAATATTGAAAAAGAACAACATATTTGAATCACAAAAGACAAAAGTGGTATGTTTCAGAGACTAGACCATTTTATCTGCGTGTTTTTTGATCCCTAAACATGATTCCGCGATCAAAAATAATGTGGTGTTGCTTGTGCCATTCAATATCAACTCTGAATCATGCGTCTACTTTTTTTTCTCATGTATAAATTTTGAAATAGAAATAAAGAATTTCATTGTAATTGAAATTCACGCATTTAGATTTTGGAGAAAAAAATTGTCTTGAGGGATGATTCAAAGTTGGTCTTGAACGGCACAAGTGACACTATATTATTTTCTACAAAAAAATTAATACAAAAGTGGTTTTTGCTTTGTTTTTTACGATATCTCAAAAATCCAATTCTAACCTTGGAATCATGTTTAGAGGGTCTAAATACACTGACATAATATTGTGGTTTAGTCTCTGGAACAACTTTTTTCTTTTTGTGAGTCTATGTATAATTTTTAATCGTCAAAGCAAAAAAAGGATCGGCCTTTGTGCAAAGTTTCACAAAGATTATAGTGAACTTCAAATCACTCAAAGAGTTTAAAATAAATTTTTATGTAGTTCTCATCTCATGAGTTTTTTTCGCCCTTTCACAGCTCGCTCTTGGGGGGGAGGCAAAACTGCTTGTCCTCGGCTTCTCACATCATCAACGCGACATCCTCCTGACAAAGCCCTCCGCACTCTCGCCGATAAATTAACCGCGTCGCAAGCCATAGAGCCATACAAAATATTCACATGGGTCGCAACGTTCTCCTATATATACGCGCACGTCAGCGGGACCATTTCGTTAATCTAATCCAGCTGAAGCCACATCAGCGCGTATATATATATATGTATACGCATGGTCGCCTCACTGCAGCTCCGGGGAGAGCCATGACTTTTTAGTCTCGCACGTTTTTACGCATATATATATACGCGATGGCGAAAAGAAAAGGAATGACGAGAAGGCATGAGGATATTTATTCTCTCGAGTAGAATGTCGAGCGCGATAAGATGCCACCATCTCGAAAGAGTATATACACACAGAGAGCTGGGAGAGAGAGAGAGAGAGAGCCTGAAAAGGTTAATTTTATTATCGCTCTCGCTCTCGCTGCTGTTCGAGCACGGCGCGGAGCAACGAGTTATTGCTTGCAGGACGGAAACTTCTCTCTTTTAGTCATTATCGTTTGTGTGTGCGCGCATGCGCACGATAATTTCACGTCGAAGACGAGTGTACGCGTATCTTATAGAGTGAAATAGCGGGACGCTCTCGAGAGCGGTTTATTTTTGGCACGGGGAAGCTTTTTTGGGAAAGATAGGTAATGGGTTTAACTGATATTGTTTATCCGTCTGTCGCGATGCATTACTCTGAACGTGTATTTTAAGCGGTTTCGTGTTTCAAGGTGAATATGCAGCAAGCTGCGCTTGTTAAATCTGAACGGGTGCGTTCAAAAATTTATCATTTTGGATTAACAATTCAAGCGCTCGGATACAGTGTGGTTTATTTTAAGAGAAATCATACGCATTTAATTATTAATATTGACTGAAGGAAGTCTGTATTATTCATTTACTGCTAAATTCAGAGAGCTACTGCACAATAAAATTAATATTTTCTGTTAAGTTATATATTATCATTTCAATACTTTATTCACGAACTTTATAACTTATAAATTATATTGAATTTATTAATCAAAACTTGTGTATAATGGTTACTATATAAGTTTATTGACGAATTAAATACGGAATACTTTTGTTGATAAATCGTGTATATAAAAATTTTAAGAACCATCAAACTATATTGTAGTTATTAATTTAAAAGAAACTCTTGGACTTAGAAAACAGTCTCTAACTCACACTTTATAATCAATTGCCAACAAATCGACGGCTGGGAGGAATAACCAGCTAACTCAACGTTTGCTTCGAAAACCCCCAACTCAGCGAAGGTTTTAAAAACCCTCTAACTCAATCGATTCTGATTTTTTTTTTCTAAATTTCTAACCTTTGCCGAGTGAGCGGGTTTTCGTAGCAAACGCGTAGTTGGCGGGGTATTCCTCGCAGCTGTCGACATACCTATATATACACTTTCAATACTGCGCATAACAGCCTGCTATTAATAACAATCCTCTGAAAAAGTATCCGAAATCTCGAGAGCAGCGATCCGAGGCAAGATCTGTCGTGTGTCATCATCGGCAGCGTTATAAAGCGCACAAGTGATTCGATTAAAAAGGAATCAGGTTGACAGGCGTATCTCGATTAGCCGCTCTTTTGCTCGGACACTCACACTCACACGCGCTCACACATCACGCACACCTACACATGTACAGCTACATATGAACGGGCAAATCTAGTTTCCGAAACTTCGATCTCGTTGACGCGGCCAGATTTCGATGCTCACACATATATATATATATATGTATATATAACGTGTACACGAGTCCGGCGGCGAGATTCGGGCGATAATCTACTTCGCGCGAGCGAGCGCCGAGATATTACTCGCGCGCTGCAAAAGCGGTGAGAGGGAGGAAGAGAGAGAGAGAGAGAGAGCCTTTCGGCGCGAACGACCTGTTAAGCGGCTCCGGTATCAAGTTTAACGCCCCGACTCGCCTTATATACCCCCGGCTCTCGCGCGCGTTATACGCCTGCGATAACTGGCGTTAAATGCTAAAAGTTCTTTTTTTTACTGTGTGAGAGATGATTTTTTGATCCATTTTTCTTGCGTGTCGTGGTTTTTTCCTTTAATTTCATCAATGATGGCGCTTTGTTGCCCGGGTATCGCGCGAAAAATTTGTTTTTAAGTTTTAGTGCTTTCTTGAGGCTGAACACAGAAAAAGAGACGATAATCAAGTTAATTTGATTAAGTTGCTAGAAAATGGCTAGCAAATTTATTCGAAAAATTGTTTCACAAATTGGACAAGAATAGAGGATTTCGACCAGGGTTATACACTGTTATTATTTATTATTTTTTCAGTACAATATATCGACTATTGAGGAGTTTCTATCATTATTAATACTTTATAATCACAGTGTTTGAAAAGCAATTAAGTTGAACACCACGACTTTGCTTGACTTGTTGATTGTTATTACCTAATGTGCCCGATAAGGTTATCATTTGAATTGATATATGTATTGACGTAGTGCCGGCGTAAAACTATAGGCACGAAGAAAAACGCTTCGAAACAAAGTGCATTTTAGATCAGTGCCAGCCATTATGACACGGTACTCACGCCAAGACTCAATTCGAGTAGTACCGATACGTAATATCAATTGATTGGCTGACGATTCCAGCCATGTGTACCTCAGAAAGACGGTTATCCTAAATCCGATATATGTCGACATTTTATTTCTTTGCAATTTATGCATTCAAGGACAGTCCACGGGCAACGTCGTGTGACGCGTAGTAGGACCGTTAATACATATATTTTCTTTATATGTCGTGGTGAAATTCGTGCAATTTTTGATTTAGTTCGTTTGATATTAGAATAAAATTTGACAAGTATATTCAAATTTAACTATTTTCAAATTGAATTAGTATGATGTTACTGATAGTATCAGTCAAATTCTACTCTCGATATCAGTGTACTATAATTATAGAAAACAATAGTTAAATAAAAAATAATAAAAAGATAAAAATAATTATCTACTGTCCTATTATTAAGTAAGTATGATAATTAATATTTTGATTTTTTACTCTCCGTGGTAGTTTTAAACAGAACTTATTAAAAAATCAGCGACAGATTTGCGAAAAAAAGATCAAACGCAAATCCCTTCAAGCGACTTAATACATAATAATGCCACCTCATTAGCCGTGAAACCACATAAACACAGAGAGCAGACAGCACACCTCAACTTCAGCACACGTGGAATTTTTAATCTCCAGTCCCGCGCGCACGCGCACTCGCCGCGGCGATATATTTCTCTCGCGTGCCATCTCGCTTCGGCGCTCGCTATCGGTGCGCTCAATCATCTCATCTCAGTCTCGTGCCTCCTTTACCCTCGAAAATCTCTCTCTCTCTCCCCTCCCCCTTCGATCAAACTCGAAAAACCGATCGCGCCGGCCTGTTGTACGAACCGTTGAGAGCGCGCGATATCGAGTTTAACGCCTCTCTCACGCCACATGGCGCGCACATGCCGCGCGTTCACGCAATTTTCGCGAGAGCGAGCAACACGTGCTGCTGCTGCTGCGTCAGCTCGAGCATGCGCGCGCGCTTCTTTCATATGCTGTGAAGAGAGGGAGAAGCTGAGAGACTGCACGAGAGATGAGAGAAGAAGGATTATTCCACAGCGTTTGTAATTATTAAGTGGAGCGCTTGGTGTGATAATAAGCGAGCGCGCTCGCCGCATTATTACTATCATTGCGAGGGATGAAATTACGCCCAGATGCGCGCGAGCGAGAGCGAGCGAGAAAGAGGAAGAGAGCAGAAAGAAAGAGAGAGAGAGAGTTTCCCGGATGCCTTTGGATATAGCGGAGGTCGAGGTGAGGTTCCGATGATTCCCGCAGCGAAATATGTATTTATACGCTCGGGGATGGGGTGGATCGGATAAATTGGCTCGAGGAGCGTATATACACGCGCGCGCCTGCACGAGAGTTCGATTTAATTACGGCGTAATGGGTAAATAGTGGAGGTTTCTGCGCGCACAAGGTGATTTCGAGGGCTGGCGTTTGTAAAAGGTCGTTTTGGTCATCGGGATATAGCTGTAATCGAATAAACTTCAATTTAGCCCACGTGTAACGTCCCAAGCGGCGCTGTAATTTTGCAAAAATGGGGAGTTATAGGAACTGCATGCACGTACATGCATATATATACGCACACACACTCCATCTGACCTATATATGCGGATTTTGCGGCGCGAGCGAGGTAAATCGCCCGGCATTAAAAAACCGTTTTCGAGCGTTAAACACTTGTTTCTCGCTTTTATACATCATTTCCAACGCACATCATGCGCGTCATTATACACAGCCCATTAACGAGTTATATCGGCTTTATTAAAAAGTTAATTTTAAAAGCCTTAAAAGGAAGGCTTTATATCAAATGTGCGTATATATGTGTGCGGCAGTAAGTGTTTTTGCCCTTTTCGCTCCTCCTCCTCCTCCGTATATCGATCGTAGATCTCGCTGACATCGATGAGCAATTAGCCGTGGAATATCGCTGGGCCGTCGCACATTGTTTCGCGCAGGGGCCCCTGTGGCTCGCAAAAAAGCCTTATCTCCCCATTAAATTCTCACCAGGCCCCGTTGAGATAAAGTATCGCATGGGCAATTCATTTGCGCGTTGGTCCCAACCGAAAAAAAAGCACACGAGACACACGCGATCGAGAAGGTGAGGAACGTCGAATTCTCCCGTATTTTGGGGAAAAAAATTATTTAAGCCTTCTCTCTCTCTCTCTCTCTCTCTCTCTCTCTCTCTCTCTCTCTCTCTCTCTCTCTTGCACGCTCGCGATTTCATTTACATAAGGTCTCGCGCGAACCCTTGTCGACGTTTTCTCACGCGTGAGCTTATAATTGCGTCTTGCACACACACACACATATATATATATATATATATATATATATATATGTGTGCGTGTGTGTGTGTGTGTGTGTAACGCTCGCGCGACCGATCATTTCGCTGATTTCCGAACGCGTATATACTGCCGGACGAACCTTTAATGAATGTTTCCGTTGTCGGAGATAAAACTCTCTTTCTCTCTCGCTCTCGCGCGTCGCGATAACGAGTACACGCTTGCGCGCAAAAGAAGGATCGCAGGAGACGAAAGAGCGAGGAGAAAAAAGAGCGATAGAGAGAGAGAGGGACGGTAAAAAAAGGATATAAAGGACAGGTGAGAGAGAAAGAGACTTCAAGGACGACTTGTCGGGGCTGGGCGCTTTTTTCCACGGAGCCTTAATTGTTTTTGTTATTATCTACGTGTGAAGTCAGGTAGAGAGGTAAGAGGGGCCCCCGGTGCGGTACAGCGGTGACAGATTTATACGAGGCGCTCGGCTCGCGCGCCGCCTGCAAAACCTCCGATCGCACGCGCGTCAACTCGCGTATCGATGCACACGCACGCCGGACGTGTATCGTGTCTTCTTGTCTGAATTGCTCCTTTTTTCCTCTCTCCCTCTCTTACTTTCGAGATTTTTAAGGTGATAGTTTCGGGTTTGTTGTGATGGCCGCGAGGTCGGATTTGGTGGGCCCGGCGAACTAATTCCGAAAGTACATACTTAAGAAAAACGTGGGTAACATATTTATGTGCGAATACTGACATTTTTCATGGTAAAAGCTGTGAGGAAAAATTAATTTTCCAGTTATTTAACGTATAATACCGTTAGTGAATTTCAATATAAAATAAATAAAAGCACTCTCTAAATTTAAATAAGTGAAATTTTCGCTTATCTTAGAAGTGAATGTCTCTTTCACTTTTTAAATAAGTGAACAATTTAACATGTGGAAGCCTATATCATTCACTTATTTAAAAGTTGAAGCAGTAGTTCACTTCCATAATAAGTGAAAATTTCACTTATTACATGTCAATATTCACTTATTCGTCGGGTACACATACGTTCACTGCGAATATGTGAATATTGACATATTGCATAAGTGAAATTTTCATTTTCAAATAAGTGAATTAATTGCTTAATCATTTTTTATTCACTTAAAATTCACTTTCTCTAAGTGAACAACTTATATGTACTTAACAAATAAGTGAATATTCACTTATGTTACTTTAGAGAGCATATTACAAGCGGAATAATAAAAATTTTCTGAATTTTTCAAAAAATCTCGTATAACGCAATTAACTTGACCCTCCAATTAATCATCGAACTGCCCGGCGCGAGCCTTAAACTTCAAAACTCCAATTCTCGCCGATGGACGTGCGCGCAGACCGCGATGATCGATAGATCCACCTTTCATTATCTCATTACGTTCTTCTCGCATACCTTATCGCGCGCGATATTCTGTCTTCTCGCTCACCCTTATTCTTTTGCCCGGCGCCGTATCTTGAGCGCCAATCAACGCGAAAGCCCGCGTCAATCTGCGGGAATTGACGCGCTAATTATTATTATATATATATATATACATATATATTCACCCAATACGCTAATCGCTATATATATATACGTATATACATGTACAGGACGCGCGTGACTTATGCGAACGAAGGCACAATTAAGATGAAATTAACGGCGATAAGGATCGCGGAAAAACGCGCGCGATCGCACACGGCTGGGGCACCTGCGGGGCTCTCGCTTTCTGACCCCCTTCGCTCTACCGTCGTGAATATATATATATATATATATATATATATATATCTATACGGTCTATACGTGCATACCTGTGTGTGTATATGTATGCACGGGATGATGCGCGCGCTCGCTGGGGAAAGTGTTTCGCGGGAGTATCGGCTTTTGCGAGGCGCGCGCGTAATTCGAGCGCGTGTATGAAATCGCCGGCTTGATGAGACTAGTGTATGTATGCGTGTGTGTGTGTGTGTGTGTGTGTGTGTACATGTAACCGTTTTCCCCTTGTTTTTAGAGCTTGCAAGCGTTGGGTAAAATAAGATTATTTTTAAATTTATCGAGCGGCGCGCTACTTTTTTCTTCCTTCAAAGTATAAAGTTATATAATTGCAGTGGCTGCGCGTCGAGCGAGGCAAGTGGAATGTATTGGATTTTATCTCGTGCAGTTAAAGTGGATTTTATTTATGGACAGTTAATTGGATTATATTATCTTTTATTTTACGTGAGTTATTTCATGCATTTTACTGCCTGTTATGCATTATAAATCGCATTGCATTACGTGTGGGGGACTTTCGAGGTGAGTATATTTTCAGCTCTTTCGATGACATGCTGTTTTTTTCAGCTTCAAAATATACTCTCTGTATACCTGCCAATCCAATAAAAGGAAAGTCGATATTGAAAAACTTTACTCTTTGCAGTGCAAAAAGCGCACTTGTTAAAACTATTTATTTTTATTTACACGATATATTACAGGGCATTCGAGCAAGTGAAAGTTATTATCACGCGCGCGCGCACTCGTAACCGCACACATACGTGTCAAACTTCATACCATTTTATATTCTTTTTTCCCAACCAGGCATCAGCGCCGTGACTGCCACGTGATAATATGTTCGCCGACAACATATATAATACACCCGACCAAATTGTTCTTAAACAATAAACACGAAAATCAATCGCCATTCGCTCGCATCTCAGACACACACATACACAACAGCCCGTAATTGACGTATAAACGCACACCGTTCGAGCGCGACGAAAGCGTCATCGGGGCCGCGCCGCGAAGATACAATATATATATACGCACGGCAAGTCTTCAGCGGCAATCATCGCCGCGGGTCTCTCCGTCAACGCCATGGGCCGTGAAATCCACGTTAGCTCAGGTATAAGCTCGTAAATAAAGCGAAAGAAACGGATAATCGGATTTGCTCGCGCGCACGCGTCAACATAAAACCAGGCGCGAGCGAGCGAGCGAGCGGTGACTAAAAATTCTCATCTTTATTGCGTTCTTTATGTACTCGCGAATTTTACGGCATCCGCGTGCGCGCCAGCGCACTGATACGCCGTGGAGATTGTTGTTGTTGGTGGGACGAGGGAGAGATAGCGCGCGGGGCTATTGAAAGTGGTAAAAGGTGTGTATATTATGGGCAATGTCTGTCGGAGGCTTTTTTTGTTGCGAGGCGAATTCGTGGCGCGGGAGGATTTGAATATTCTGACCTTCGGCAGAAAAATGAGTGTCACAAATGTTTTAGAATGTGCGGCTGTTACAAAGTATATTCTAGCTCACGATTTCTTTTTGGCTTGGGGATATTACGAATTTTTTTTTTTCAACGCTGTCAGTCTTAAAATTGACATAATCACAGGCACAAGCCGCCTTCCATTTTTATTTTAAAAAGAGATTGATGTTTCGTAACAACATCATCGGAGGAAATTCGAAATTTGATTTTCTTTTTACATCGTTTTGGTTTATTATCAAAAAATTGCTGCGTCGCAGATTGATTTATCGCTAAAGTTACGGAATGATAAAGCAATCATAATCGAATCTACAGCCATAAAGAATCTTAAAAGCACCTGATATTTATGCACGCGTTTGATCAGAAAATTATGAAATTTCGTCTCGGCATCTCATTTAATTAAGATATCATGTAACATCGATTCGCCTCGCCTCTTCGCCCGTGTGAATAACCTCCCGAAATAAGTGTACAAAATCTTACCAAAAAGTATGCCGCGCGACATTTAAAAACGTTGTCTCGTATAAAAATTGCCGTACATATATACACACGTGCGCGCACACACACATACACATTCGAGCGCAAAACGATAAGAAAGTCACTCTCGGCCCTAATACATATTCATATCAGCTCGAGGGACGAGTTGTCGGCGATAGCCGGGGCAAATTTTCTGTCGCCCTTGGTATTCCAAAAAATCACTTTGAAAAGCGTGTCCCGGCCGCCGCCAGCGAGAAATGGAATTTTATAATTAAACACATCGACGGTGGCAGCGGCGGCGGCGGCAACAGCCCAGATATATATATAAGTACACAGCGATGCGGGGACGCCTTTAATGACGCGAATTTAAATTCAAATATCCCCTCGCGTGTGCGTTTATATAGAGAGGTGGCCGCGCGGTGATGGTGGTGCACGTGTCATTAGGCCGCGCGCGCAATTGTCGGCAGGAGAGCGAGAGAAAGAGGGAGAGACAATTACGCTCGAAACTTCGCATTATACCGCGAATCGAGTTTTTCTCGCGCGCGGCCGCGTCAATTCTCCTCGACGCAGGGTAGACGAGAAAGAGAGAGAGAAGAAGAAAACGAAAATCGCGCGCCTGTCGTGTGTCGCTTTGCATACCGGTCGCGGCGGCTAAAAATGCGCGGCAAATGAAAAATAAAATCCGGTCGTCGCGTGCGTGTAAAGTGTCGCGAGGCCGGTGCAAAATTCCCGGAGCCTCTAATTGGCCGACAAGGTTTTTACGCCGGGGCGATGTGTCATTAGTACGTTATATCGACGCGTCGCGTCGCGTGGGTTTTCGTGGGCAGCCGACCAATGCTATAAAGCCGGATGTGTCGCGGGAAAAAGTGTATATATAGATACATTGATCGGCCCTCGAAACTTTTCACCACGGGTACATATACGCGCGCTAAACAGAGAATTAAGAGTAATTTGAGAATATGAGTTACAGGTTGTGCGCTTGGGAGCCCCGACAGCCGTATGATTGAGGCTCATTTGAAATTCAAATGATATACAAGATTAATTTCTGACAGATAATGTGTAACGCGTGGGTATATTACCAGCGATTCGCAGGTTCTTGCGCAGCAAGTGTCGAAAAAATTTGTCGGATGATGATATGTTGACGGGGCCCCTTGATTCTCTCATTAATTCCCTGATTTCGATCGTTGTTATACGACTTGTCAGCGACGTGTTATTTTCTGGTATAAGTGGATTTAATGAACTAGAAATGTCGCTTTCAAACGAGCTGTGTATAGATCGAGTTGTACAGACGGCAGATAAATATATAGGTTTTTCTCGGACAATAAATTCTGAAATACACATATATTTTCAAACGATCCATTCACGTACACCCATTATTACGGCAAATTTTCCAATTCTCCATCTCTGCACTCTTTCTTCCCCGCGTTATTCGCAATTTTCCGCCGCCAGACCCGGTTTTCGCCTTACATTTTTCTCCTATTGACGCATCGCTTCCTTCCCTCCTCCCATGTTTATCGATGCCTTATTTTTTCGCGAACCACCGTAGCAGCAGCAGCTGAAGCGGCGCAGCGACGGATGCGCCGACCTCGATTCACGAGCGAATTTGTTTAATATCCGCGACACACGCACACCTCGCATCCTCCCATACCCAAACGAAAGTATGTACACAGCCATGCAGGTATATATACAGTGGGAGTGAGAGAGAGAGAGAGATAAGGGCAGGGTCGACGTTATAGGAGGAGATAAACGCGCGCGCGGAAACTTGGATTGCATTTCCTTCGTCTTCTTTCAAAGCCCACCTCTTATTTCTCTCCGCGGTGCTTTATCCCGCTCTCCGATGCTCTTTTGCATCCTCCCTCTCTCTACCCCTTTTCTCTCTCTCTCTCTCTCACTCTGTGCGAGCTGGCTTTCCGAAAATGATCCTGATAAATGAGCGGGATAGACGCGTTTAGATTTGCATCGCGACGCGCCGCCGGGATTCAGGCTGCAGCGCGCGGGGTGAGTGAGCCAGAGGGACGTAGACGGATTAGGGGCTGGTTGTAGGCTGCAGGTATAGTCGAGGGAGGGAGAGAGAGAGATAAACCAGGCCGGGAATTCCAGATTATATTTCATTTAGAGCGCCGCCAGTTCGGCTCTTCTTTTTTACTGCGGAGAAAGGGAAGGAGAGGCGCGCGTTTCTTCTTTTGTACTGCGGCGAGGGAGAGATAAGCGAGTGCCAGGTGTATTTAAGCGGCTTGTTGGTTCTTTCTCGAGTTTGGAGAGATGCGCCGGGCGCGAGGCGCCGCCGACGCGGTTCCAGCTGTTTGGAAATGTGTGCGGTCGAAGGATGCGGCGAGGAAGTTTTTGTCTTCTTTTTTTCTTTTCTCCTTGCTCTTCCTCCGGCGCAGTCTGATAACGCGGCCGCGATGCGGTTCGTTAATTGACAGAGTAATGAAAGTTAAAGTTGCTCTTCTGACGATACACCAAATTTTCCACTGTTTTTCTTTCAGCATAGGTTCTTCTATGTAAACATATATGAATATTCGGCTATATGATATATTCAATCAAGATTATATTTATTCATTTTCGTTTATTGTTTCGCGAATATTGTGACATATCCCCGTATTTTCGATTCCCTTTACGCTAAATCATTTGTTTGGATAGAATATCAATAAAAAAGCCATTATTATGTCAATCAATTGAAAACAATGATCAAAATTGCCTATGAGTTTCATTTACAAACCCAATCACTGTCAACGGCTATATTTATTTACTCCCGGAGCTCGCGGGCACATCACACATTGAACAACTGCATCGCGCGCCAACAACGAGGCGCGCAAACAATAATTATAATATTATATTTTCCAATTAAACGCGGGCTCGCCCTCAAATATTAACCCTTCAAATTGCCTATATTAAAAGCTCGACGGCGTCGGCGCTCGCTCGTTTGTTGACTCTCTAATATACACAACGCGAGGCTTCCGTAACCAGCGCGTGCTGATGATAAACCAGCCCGAGGAAACATCACTCCTCGCGTTATATAGAGGGCGGCAGGTAAAAAACAGAGGCCTAATTGCAACTTTTCGCCGGTTGGAAAAGAGAGCGCGAGACAAAGGCGCCGCGAAAACGAGACAAAAGGGGCGAGAGAATAACGGAAAGAGGCCGCCGCGCACCTCTCCGCGTCTATTCGCGGAACGCGCATATTTGTTATGCTTAATTTAAATTCAGGGTTAGAGCTGCTGGATTGCACGGCGTGCGGCAAAATGCGTGCGGCGTATGTGTGTCAAGGCGTTTTGGAAAACTCGCAGGCCGAGAAGAGATTTTCGCGTTGGATATATGGAACGCACTGGAAAGAGAAACAATTTGCTTGATGAAAAATTTCATATTTTAAATCTTGGTCTTGTTTTAGTGGAGTCTGCTTTTAAAATGAATTCATAAAATATATACTGTAAAATACGATATGAAAATAATAATCCTTTCTTAACATTTCGTCATCGGAAGGTACATCTGTCTTTCTGATCCTCACGACATACTTCAGTCATATGAATTTTGCGCAAGACTCGAAATATAAATATAATATTATTTTTCTCTTTATTAAATTCTGTAATTTCAGGTTCGCCGAGAGGCCCCTTCTGCCTACCCACACACTTTCCTTATAAATACGTAAGTTTACACGCACAGCCACACGAGGCCGCGCATATATAAAGGAACAAAAGAACGTCCCCGCGCGCTCGCGGGGCTAAGCAGATTTATTTGGCAAACCGACGTTTTCATTCCACTGGGACGCCGCTCCTCCTCCTCCCCTCGGCAAACGCGCGCCCTTACTTATATACACGCAGAAAAAAAAAGAAACGCGCCCGCGTGCGCAGACGGATGGTCCGGTGCGTGGAAAAATTTGCGCGAAACGAGGAAGGGGCGAAGTAATTTAATCAAAGGGAGCCCCCTTTTTCTGAATTCTAAAGCACGCGCGCGCGCGCAGAGGGGCAAAGTTTCGCGTTTCTTTTCATATCGCGCGCCCACGGAAAAGCGCATAATGACCGTCGTCGTCGTCGTCGGCGGCGGCGCAAACTGAAGCCAGCGTGGAAAATATTCTCATCATTCCCGCGGCTCGCCTCCCCCCCAGGGAGATTCTTCTCTCTTTCTCTCTCTCTTTCGCTCTCTTGGCAGTGGTGCACTGTGCTGCTGCTGCTGCTTCTTCTCAATTCGTTGGAAGGAAAATTATGCGCGCCGGAGAGGAGGAGGAGGAGGGAGGAAGGCGCGAAGAGAATTGTTTCATTCCACGGGTGCATTCTCCGACTTATTTGCCAGCTGTTGCTCCTTCTTTTTTTCTTTTTCTTTGCCTCTTCCTTTTTTTATTTTCCGAGGGCACAATGGACTTTTTTTTCCCTCTCCTCCCTTCACGCGCCTCCGGATTAATAATGTTTGCTCCTAAGGCGCGCCAGTGCGCATTTGTTGTGAAAAGTAGAGCGCGCGATTATTCTCTGGATGTTGTTTCTCTTATAGTTGTAGAGGCTAACATGTGTTGTAATTAAGTTTCTTCTTTCATGGATTCATAAGGAACGAATTTGTCAGCGAGGAGATGGATGCATATACTAGGGAAACTATATAGAGTTTTAGATATTTTGATATTGATATGCGGATGTTGCATCATAAAAACTATAATAATATTAGATTTCTTTTCTTTACGGTTATATACAAAATTCACTAAAATACTGAGCAATAGCAATGCTTTCCTTGTATGCACATTACTATATTTTCATATAGAATGTACTTAATTAGCAGCCTCCGATTTAATGTTTAACTTGAAATATTGTCCGCTTCTTAACTCTTTTGAAAGTATAATAACGGAACGTCTGTAGCATTGAATATAAATACACCATCATATAATTTCCCTGAGAACCGTGACAATTATGGCCGTGAAAAATCGTACACTCAGAAAGGATCTTACAACTCCACATGACTGCTGATCCTGGCTCATACAGTATCAGCACCACCTAGACTCTTTCGCACAAACAACCGATACATAATTTCCGTTGAAATCGTCCGCGTTCCCCATATCCTCTTGGCAAAAAGCCCGCCACGCGCTTTCTTTCGGCCCCTATACGCGCGATAAGGCAATAACTGTTTTACGCACAAAGGAATCGCGCGCGCGGCCGTTACAACAACTTTATCTCGCGCAC
The DNA here is from genome assembly GCA_030522985.1 of Torymus sinensis. Lineage (NCBI taxonomy): Eukaryota > Metazoa > Arthropoda > Insecta > Hymenoptera > Torymidae > Torymus > Torymus sinensis. The sequence goes on from JAPYZP010007276.1 coordinate 14,634, forward strand.
ACCGCACATTATATGTATTACACACACTCACACGCAAGCGCCGTAAAAGAGGCGCCGCTCGTTTAGTTGTATTTCGCTTGCCCCCCCCCCCCCCCCCGCCCACCCTGCCCCCCCCCCCCCCCCGGTATATATATTCGCGCGCAACAATGTGGGTATATGATGCGACGCGTTTGCTAGAGAAATCAAGGTACGCGCTCGTGTGTGTGTGTGTGTAATTGCGCGCGTGGGTGTATGGATAGAGAGCGCGGGGATCGGCAAGTATTTTGCTTCTTTAGTCGGTAGGGGCTTTGGTCGGAGGGTTTATGGAAACGGTATATGTATATGTACGAAGCGCGTGAGCAAATGGAAGAGTAGTTTCGCCTGGATTAGGAATTGACGTAGCAGTGGCGGGATTTAAGCTCGATATTAAATTTTCATAATTTTTTGGTATTTATAAATAGGCGCACGCTGGATATCTTAATTTATGGATGGACCGAGGCTGATTTCAAATTATAATTTTTGAACGGTAAATTGTGATTTTTACGACTGAATAAAATCAGTGAAATAGATGATTTTTCAAGTATTCGATGAGTAAGCTAACGCATAAGAGATTAATAGGATATTCGTATTTCTTTTTCTCCTAATGCTGCTAAACTTTTTGTAGAATGAGTGTGCGGGTCAATGAACTGGATTAGATATATGTAAAGCGTCGTTTCGGATATTCAGAACGTATTATCAGCGTCGATCCATTCGTTTTACAAACCATTAAATTTTAATTTTTCAATACATAAATCGTGAAATGTATACGTGTATGAAATGATACGTACAAGTCTTTTATAAATAAAGCGTATTTTTACATTGGCAGTATAAGCGTCGAGCAGAACCGCATAACACGTACACGAACCGCAATACTACTAGTACAGGTGTGGTCACTCGATATCCTTTACCGTTGGCTGTTACTCAATGAAGTTGTTTAATTCAATACCTTTTAACCTACATCGCGCGTATTTATCCTGCCGAGCGATTAAAACACCTTCATAAAAATCGTGTATTTAAATCAGTCGATTGTCTGTCTGTATATGATGTGAAATGAACCCATCGGTACATTCCGATCGCGTGGCACGCGTGCACAAAAAAGAGGCAAAATTTCTAACGGATCAATTAACTTTCAATTCGAGCGGAAGCCGAATGGGAAGAATTTATTTCGCGATTAAAATTCTATTGAGCGATGGACACGCGCTCCTGCGAGATGTACATAAACGCGAGACGGGAAGTATAATAAAGCATGACGATCGACAGATATCCGATAGAGGAAAGGAGACGGGGTGTCGGATCGCAATCGATACG
>JAPYZP010007283.1:0-10001 GCA_030522985.1 Torymus sinensis
GCGAGCTCCGGCGAGCGCCCGCCGGCCGATCGTAACTGGATATGCATGTATGCGCATTCGAGCGGTACATAGCGCGCGCACAGCACACACAGACGCGCGTGCGTATATGTATATAATACACCGGTGGCGCGTGACGCGCGCGCGCGAGCGCAGCGTCATCCCATCTTTTGAAAGTAAACATTAACTCCCCGCGCGTATATAGTGATATAGACCGACTATAAAACACAGACACACACACTCTGCGAGTAGCGAGCGAGTTCGATTGCGTAACGCACACGTCTTTCTCTCTCTCTCTCTCTCGTTCTCCGCAAGCGCATTATATGCGCGCGCGCGCGTATAACTTGCGAGCACGCGCTCCGAACGGTCGTCGTCGTCGTCTCTTTTCCTTGACTCGTGCGCGGGCACGCGTTGTAAAAAGAGAAGGTGGAATATAACTGATTAGGCGGACTCTTTTCGAGAGAAGATGGATAATTTCCGAGAAAGCCGCCACCGCCGCCGCCGCTCATTGTTTTGCGCAACAAACCTCTCCTTTTCACCGCGGCGACGACGACGATACACATCATATATATATATATATATTTCGCGAGCGCGTGCGTCGTATTATGTTACCACGGCGTTGCTGCTTTCTCGCACGCGCGCGCGCGCGGCCGCTCACTTTTTTTCCGTGCATCGCAGCGGAAAAAAGAGGCGCTTGCGCGAGCGCGCGCTGTATGCAAAAATTTGTCATCGTCGCGGTATCTCTCTCTCTTGAGTGTATGTATATATGCTCACGCGGTGCGGCGTATGTATAAACATTATCGAGAGTGAAAGACTCGTTTGTGTGTTACGCGCGCCGCGTGTGTCTCTATCAGCATATAGATTTCCCCATCTCTGCCTCTCCTCCTCCGTCGTCTCTCTCTTTCTGGCAACTCGAAAAAGGCGGACGAGCTAGTACGCGCGTATATACACATGCGCGCGAGCAAGATATACATGCGTCACCGGCGCGCGATTCCGCCGATGTATATAGGTATATAAGTAGAGGCATATATTATATATACTTGCCTGAAGCATTCCTGGACTATTTTCGTGCAGACGAGCTCGGCGCTGGCCTCGTCGTCGAAGCCGACGAGGCAGACGAAGAGGGCGACTTGGCGCTTCGTCGGGTGCTGCACGGGCACGCAGAGGAAGACCTCCGGCAGCGGCGACACCACTGTGTTGAGCGTCGCCACGAGGTCGGGATCCAGCTCGGATAAGCGCTGCTTGCACGACTCGCCGTTGAACACGGCCTTCTGCAGACCCTCGCTCGTTATCTGTTGGGATGATGCGTGTGTGTGTAAGGAGATGCAACACACGCGGAAGAGGCAATAACGCAGGAAAATTAACATATGTGTGTTGACAGGGGAAATTGAAAAATCGCAAGTCTTGGAAGTTATAATGCAACGCTCTCGGCGCCAGAGGGTTAACAAACGCGCTCACTCATGTATACACTCTCACTCTCACGCATATACGCAAGTGCGGATATCTGCTCGCGCGCACTCTTAGATTAAATTAAAAAACTCCGTATAACACTTAAAAAAATAATCTCAATTGATAACACGTACATTTGTGTGGGTATAGGGAATTGCGCGTTGTGGCTGGTTAAATATTTAAGATAAGTGCGCGCGCGAGCGCGAGCGTTATACATTATAATGGCTTAGTCATCGCGAGTGAAAAAAAAATTATAAAAGCTCTCGTTTGCGTGACCAAAAATTTATAGGAGCTCATTGACCCACTTTCTTTTGCTGTATAGAAAAGTTTGTGTAATTCGCGCGTGCATACCCCCCTTGATATACCGAAATACATATATATTACATATCCTATATGTTGTAGGCGACGTAGCGCGTAAAAAAGATTGTGTAATATAATTCCCCAATGTTTTATATACGTTAATTTTATATATTTTATGTATAACGCCACGTTGTCATAGTCAACGTATAGAATAATCACGTGAAAACTGCCCTGCCGCCGTCCACGTGTACATATATATTTTTTTTACTTCATATTTTTAATGGTCAACGTATAATTATATATATAATGCGTGGTAGAATAGAGAAACTTCGCTTTAAATAAACACACGCGTGTGGTACCAAGGGACTTTGCCATAATGACCGAGAGGCTCGAAACGAAAGTATATATAATTTGTAATATATATATATATGTATAACGAGAGAAGCTTCGGTTTCGATGAAGGAAAACAACAAAAAAATTCGAAATATCGTTTTTGTGTACGCTTGCGTGTTACTTATATACAAAGTTATAATGAAATAACCGGTGCTGTACCGGTTCTTTGTACATATATATCACACACATACATACATGCGCGAGTTCTAGTTTTTAGAGTGTATATAGCTTCGGTCGCTGATGAGCCGAAACAATATATATATGTATATATCGTGTGGAATTCGAAGTGGAAAAGAGTACGAGTTACGGGTGTTGTAACGGCCAATACGCGGTATCAATGAGAGACCTCGCTTATATCCACATTTCCAAAGTGGGAAACTAATAACTTTCGGCGATGGGCGCAAGCCGGATGGGAATTTTTATAAAATATATGTTTTCTTTCCCCGCGTAAATTCCAATGAATGAAATATTAATATTCATAAATTCAAATGTCTAATTCTTCAGGTGGCACAAACGTGTATGTATATATTCCATGGCTCGCGGATAAAAATTTGAATAAAGTCTCGTTCTATACACACATACACACACAGATTGTAAACACGAGATTTTCATTTATTATCTTACACGAGCGTGTATGGGTGAGCAAGTTTTTGTTTAAATTTTCCCAAGACATTCAATCACGCCGGCATTGATAATCTCGCCCCTATTGTCTTTCTTTGAAATTCCGCCGTTCTAATTCAGCCCTCCCCGGAAATCTCGAGCCCCATTCAGAGGTACGTCAATGCGCGCTTTCATTATACATATCATCCTCGCCCCGCGAAAATCCTATATATAACCCTCTCCTCCCTTTCGACGTTTTATATTATAATGTATATACTATATATACCCCAAAATCTAGGCCTCTCGGTGCTCCGAAAATTTCATAACTTCGCTTCAACTCGCTCGAAATACATTATATTGCACTCGGTATAAGAGCGCGTACGTACCACTACTGCCTGTAAAATATTAACAAACACTTTGCTCGCCGCTGTAATAGCGCTCAATTAACCGCGCCGTTAATTATCAATTTTCCTCCTTCTTTGCCCCACAGCCGACAAATTGCCGGCGACCGAAAAAAAAAAAGATTATTGCTATATTATATTCCTCATATATCCGTGGCGCAGGCGCCGTGCAGCCGCACAATAAAACCCGACTATACCTATACACGGCGTGTCATTATGCATTCGCCGTTCGCAATTAGCGGCCGAGCGTTAAAACGTATACGTCTGATAATTAACGAGAAGCTAGCTCTCGCTGCGCGGCGTCGCTTGCCTTACGCTCTCGGTGTTAATTCGGGATAAAATTTCACAGAATGCGGAAATTACACATCCGCGAAGCGAGCGGACGAGCTTTTCCCGCTTGCGGCGCCCTGGGGAATTTCTATACGCGCGCGTGTCTGTGACTCGTGCGCAAAGCCGGCGACTCTCTCTCTCTCTCTTATATACATATACGACGCACAGCTGATTCACTGCGCGTTCCAAAAGAGAACGAGAGAGAGATGATGACGATGATGATCGGCAATCTACGAGCGCGCGCAAGATTAAACCTTTCGTAGCTGATTCGTACGACGACACCGCGTGTCCAATATTGATCGACGCCACAAGAGGGAGAGAGAGGGCACGAAAGATGAGACAAATTTTGTTTTTTTCTAGAGCGAGTTTGCGTACGATGCTTATATATGTATTGGAGTAGCGCGCGTGCTCGCTTCTTCCCGCTTTTATTTAACGCCGAGAGTACCGGAGACCGCGGATGAGTCACACATAAGCGGAGAGACCCAAGCAGCAATTTTTCGGAATTCGTATAACGTTTATCATTTCGCGTGGTAAGCCTTCTTTCGCGAAATCCGCGTGCACGCGGATCGTTATTTACCTTTTTCTTCTCTCTCCATCTCACTCTCTTTCTCGTGGTTTGTAGAAAGAATATATACGGAAACGTGATTTACGACGACTTTTACGCGCCGGCGCACTTTGTTTTATTGTGCAATAAAGCAATGCCTTATGAAATATGTTAATTCACGTCCGCAACCCTGAACCTGTTAAATTGGCGTTTCTGTCGCACACACGCAGAGACGGCTCGTCAAGAGGCGACTGGTCGTCAAGTGGGACTTGCTCGCGCAATTGCGCATACGACGAGTTTTCTTGGCAGTGCGGGTCATTAAGGCATTATTCGAGAACATTTTTCAAATGAAAACTTTACCGGCCGAAATCTCGGTTCGCGCGCGAGACACACACACACAAGGGACCTCTTCTTTATTACCTCCCGGTGGAAATGACCCGAAAAAATTACCATATTCATTGTGTAGCCTTCTCTCTCTCTCTCTCGCTGTTATATAGTGCTCTCTGCACTTATACGATGTGCATATAGTACACTCGCAATCTGATAACGAGGCGCTCTTTCCCACTCTCATTGTTTACTCGCGAGGGCTTAGAGAAGAATTTTTCGTACTCGTATATTATCTAATATAATATAACGCGCGTGATATATCTGCAAAACATTGTAACTTTTTTATCAGTTTGACGATTGTATACTCGAGCCGAGCTCATAGAGAGACAGAGATTATGGTAATTTTTAGCGCGCGTTCGAAGCCCATTTATCTCTCCGCGTGTATACAAGTTTTAATTGTCCCCTGGCTTTACGGTTTTTTTCCGTGGAAAAACCGAGAGAGGCGAGACGCGCGCGCGGACCTTTGTGTAAAGTGTGCGACGTATCGCACTGTTTTTTTTTTACGAGTCTAGCGCGCTGATTTGAACGCGATAGTTTCTCTCTCGTATAACTCGCTCGCTCGTGCGCGACAAAAGGGAGAAGAAAAAGATTATGGAAAAGAGAGAGAGACTGACACATTGTCGCAGCGGGCGCTCGAACGAGCTTGTAAACGGACAATTGTCGAGATTTTTTCATTAATGCCATCAAGTCTAATTATTGCCGGCGACGAGCCGACGGCGACGACGATTGCCATTAGAGAGTATCGTCGTGTGCCGCGCTAAGTAATGAAACGCTCTTAAGCGGCTTATATACGCAGCGCGCTTAATGACATTAAGCGAGTATATAGTGTGTATAAAAGCTTTCGGACGTGCATACTTTACAACTTCGTACATGTACACACTCATCATGCACACACGAGGGGATATATATGTATTATATGAACTTGTGACTTACGGGAAACCTCAATTCCTGCTCGAGTATCTTCTCGCCCACGACGTGGATGACCATTTCCTCGGTCTCCTTGCGCACCGGCGACAGGAAGGATATCTTCGCGCCGGTCGTGTCTTGGAACTGTAACAGATCAATTGAGATGCATATTACGAGGAGGCTGACAATGTTGACGTCGGGGAGTCGGAGACGGAATAATAATAATAATGAAATAAGAACGAAACATTATGCTGGGAAGCGAGGCGATCGTTCTGAATTATATGCGCGACGTGCGTAATGCGCTTTTATACTCTCTCTCTCTCCCGGGAGAAGTAAACAAATAAGAGTTTGTCGGCGACGAGATAAAAAAGAGAGCGCGCGCAGACATCAGGAAAACAGACACACGCGTTCGCTTATACTTGCTTGCCTCACACGCACGCGGCCCGTGCATATACATATCCATGCGTTTCGGAGCAAGCACACACACATATAAGTATAAAAGGCAAGTGTATACACACGCGGGGGGAAAAACGAAAACTGATAAAAGCCCCGACTTTTCAGACAACGACAACGACGACTCGCTTATAGCTCGCGCTCGCGCGCGCGCAACACACAACAGCAACGTCGTCGCGGAAAAATCCCACGCGAGAGAACTCCTCTCTTTCGTGTTTTTTCTCTCCCCGCGTCTCTCTCTCTCTCTCTCCCGCATTACATAACCATCGTATAAGCAAAACCCATATTTGCACATCTGTGCAATTGCATGGAAGCGAGCGAGCGAGCCACCCGCGTGCGCGCGCGTTTTACGACACGGTATGCATGTGTCTGTGTGTGTGTATATACACAGAGACAGATTCTCTCGGCACGAGCCGCGCAGCAGCAGCAGCAGCCTCTTGCCCCCGGAGCACAGCCGTCGTCGTTGCGTTTCCTCTCCCGGGCGGCCGGGCGGGGAGAGAGAAAAATATACATCGGAGAAAGACGGAGAGCGAGAGAGAGAGAGGAGAGAGAGGAAAAAGGAGGAAGCGCCCGGCCGCGAGCCAGCGAGAGAGCGGAAAACGAGGGAGAGCGCGAGAGTGATGTTGAAAGAGAGCTGCTGCTGCTGCTGTTAGCATGCAGCACGCGTTTCACTGAATGTGTACTTATACACATACACGCAGACAGAGGCATGTGTTTATAATAAGCATGCAGATATTTATTATTATTGAATGGAAGCATGACTTACGTATCGGTTGAGCTTCTGCTGCACGGAGGTGCACGGGAGGTCGGCGAGCTCCTGCAGGAGGGGCAGGGCGCTCGAGGTCCCGGTCCCGGTCAGGCACGACTGTCTCGGCGGTGGCTGCTGCTCCGAAACTCCGGCGGCGCCTTCGCTGCTACTACTGCTACCGCCGCTCATCATCATCTCGAAGACGCTACTTCTGTATTATACCGCGCCGATGATGCTGACTGTGTACTCTGGTAGCGGCTGCTGCTGCTCTCTTCTCTCTATTCCTCCTGCTGCTGCTGCTGCTGCTTCTCTCTCTCTAATAGCGCTGCTGCTGCCGTCCGGTCGCCAGTGCACTGTCAAAATAACGCCTCGGCGGCGGCACTCATGATGACTGCTACTGCTGCGGCCGCCGTGGGTGCTGTTACTCCGCGCTCTCTCCTCAATATTTCAGTGGGACACTCCGGTTTCTGTTTTGACGTCATATGTGTGTGCTGCTGCACGGCTGCTACTGTTGACCGTCTCTCCTCTCTTTCTTTTCTCTTCCTCTCTCTCTGGCACACGGGCTCGCGCACCTTATATTATATATACCTACTGTACTCTCGCGGTCAGTGAATCATAACCGCGGCGAGCGAGTGTCGAGGTATGCTGCTGCTGCTGCTGCTACGTCTTTCTGCTCCACGGGCCTAGAGTTAAAGAGCCAGTCGGGCAGCGGTGTTGGTGTGTCTGTGTGTTGTCTGACGATGGAAGGAGTGGGGAGAGAGAGCACACTCTACGCCGAAAAGTGCACTCTGCGCGCGAGAGTAAGTATCGTGCGCGGAATGAGCAATATATACAGAGCAGCTCGTATACGCGTGCGCGCGAGGATACATCTACGTACGTACAGAGTCGGCAAGCGCGCGAGCGAGACTGCACGGATTACATATTGTGCCGCTGCTCCGCTGCTGCTGCTGCTGCTGCTGAACTCGTTGACACACAGATATATACGTATAGCGCGCGAGCGCGCGCGTGTGTATATATGCGCGCGGTCTCGTGTGCGCTGCGTGCGCTTGCCTCCTCTCCTCCTCTATATAATACGCGGGCGGGCGATGAGGCTCTGGGGAGGGGCGGCCGCCAGCCAGGCAGGCAGGCCAGGCGGTGGCGGAAAGTGCGAACGAGCGAGCGCCGTGCGTGAGTTGTGAATGAGCACACTGCTCTGCCTCGGACGTTGTAAAGTCGCGAGAGTGTGTGTGCGTGTTATATGTAGATGTGGGGACCCTCTCTTCTTCTTCTCTCACACAGAGTCCCCGCGATGCCGCGGCACTGGAAAACTACTCGGACGCTCGGCGACGACGACATGCGGTTTTGGAGCGCGCACGCACGTCTCCCTCTCTCTCTCTCTCCCACTGGCGAGTATATAATATGAGCTAGGGCAGAGAGCAGGCAGGCAGGCCTCGATTCCGGGCTCTCTCGCGACTTCTTCCTTCTGCTCTTTCCGGACTGTCGCCCCGCGCGGATTCCTATCTTCTCTCCCCGCGCGCGCGCCGGCGCTCTTCGCCTCCCTTCTCATCTCTCTCTCTCTCTCTCGTATGTATATATACGCCGTTTATTCCTCTCTCTCTCTCGCTCCCTCTCCTCGCGTGAGCGCGGTTTTATTTAAATGACTCGAGGCCAGCTGGACGTGGTTGGTGTGTTGGCACACGCGCCTACGCAAGGCCAGCTGGACGTGGTTGGTGTGTTGGCACACGCGCCTACGCAGGTGTGTCCGTGTGTATATCGGTGTCTAGGTCTACGCGGCGGCGGCGGGCACACGGCCGTGTGCTTGCAAGCACGTGCGCACACGTGAAAGCTCTCTCACTCTCGTTGTATAATACCCACTCGAGACGAGAGCTGCGACGGCGGCGGCTGCTCTTTATCTGCCTTCTTCTATCTCTCTCTCTCACTCTTGATATGCCGATATATACAGAGCGGCGTCACGCTCACGTGCGGAGTATTATATACTGCGCGATCAGTCTGGCAGCTATATAGCGCGGGTGGGAAAGAGAGAGAGAGATATAGTGCGACGCGGCGCCGCACCGATGATCCGACGATAATGCGCGCAAGGCTGTGATTGCGCGTAGCTTCGACACCGTACTTATATACATATCATATACATATATGCGCGCCTCATACGGCATAGATATATATATAGCGATGTTGTTTGCTGCGCACCGCATCTTGCGTGGTCACCGCCGCCGCCGTCGTATAAGTATAGCGGTCTGAGGTTATTATACGCGCGGTCGCACACGTAGTAGGTCTGTTTGCTCGATTGCCGGCCGCAGAGAAAGAGAGAGAGAGAGAAGAGCGGGGGCGAGATAAGAAAGGGCGGGCGCGCGCGCGCCTACGCTCGGTCCCCCGCGCAGAAGAGAGGCGCGCCGAATAATATGCGTTGTTATCGCGACGGCAACGATTCTGTTTGTATACCTGCTGCGTGACGACGATGACAACGACAATGAGCGCGAGAGGAGAGGGTGCTGGCGTGTGTGTGTGCGTGTGTGCGACTGCTGCGTAGTTGGCGCGCATCTGTTGTCGTCGTCGTCGCGAGGCAATTGTAAACAAAACAACGGTTAATTGACTATAGGCTAGAGCTCGTGCGCGCGCCGCCGCCGCACGTGATGCAATATACATAGGAGTGGGGTGACTGTGGCTGTATGGCGCTTGCGCTCGCTCGGCTCGTCTTCGATTTTTGCCGTAATATTACGAGCCACAGGCAGGCCTTGGATTTCTTTGTCTGCGACTTAGCGGGAACGCGGAGAAGAGTTGCAAAAAAATGATGTTATCCGGCGGGCGCGCGATAGTTAAAGTCGCAGAATCGGCGAAATCATTTCGACGATTCTGCGACTTTAACTATCGCGCGCTAGGGATGGGCGATTCTATACTCGATTCTTTTTTTTTTGAATAATCGATTCTTGAATCGATTATTTTTATAATCGATACTTTAATCGATTCTCGAAGAATCGATTATTTTCCACTGAGAATCGAAATGATTGTTATTAAAATGCGCGTGTTTGTTTAATTTGGATTTGTTTTTTTTTTATTGAAGTTAAATTACGGCGGGTTTATAGCCGAAACATGAAAGTAGCCAGATAGATATGTTGGCCAATCAGAGGCCGAGAATTACGTTTAACAATACTTTTGGAATGTCTTCGATATTAATCGGATTCTCTCTTTATAAATGGATCAATGCTGACCATAATAGGTAATTCTTTTTACTTCGATATATAACTTCCCATTTCTCTTCTTATGTTATTAATAAAATAAAAATGGACAGAATATATTTAATTTAACAAAAATGAACAAAATTTTTAATTAGTACATATGACGTCGAATTTTATATTGAATAAAATTAAAATTTTTAATTAAATAAATTCTTTTCGATTATATATAAGTTTTGTTTTAAAAGAATCGATTCTTTTCTGCATAGACTCGCCCATCCGGCGAAATCCGCTTCGCACATTCTCCTTCGTCTCTCCCGCTC
>JAPYZP010007285.1:0-13122 GCA_030522985.1 Torymus sinensis
ATGAGTTAGTTCAAACTTGAATAAAACAATAGGAACAAACGGAATACTACGGCAGGCGATAGCGGAGCGGAGCGTAGCGCTTATGTACAATCTCTCTAAGAAAAAGTAAGATGCGTGTAAAACTTTGTCACCAAGTGATTTTTTGTGGAACACGAGTATTTTCCGTTCAGTTATGGTATAAAGAAAAAGAAAAAACCTGTGCGGGAGGTGTGCCTTCAAAAAAAATTTTCAACATTTTGGGATGAAGATAAGTGCTACTTTTTTTGAGATTTCGTCATATGTTCACATGTGCTGAGGAAAATTTCCAACCAATTAGCTCTCGTTGAAGCGGAGATTATGTGTTGTGCGTTCGATAAAAACATCATTTTGGCGATATTTGATCAATGTTTGGATATTTGATATCCAGTCGAGCTCAAGCCGAAACATACTGAAAAAGATCTATAACAACAAATGTTTAGCCAAGTTTTTGTTAAAGATAAAGATATAGATATAGTAATAGTAATATTTGTAGTTAACATTCAGCCGAGCTCGCGTCGAGACATGTGCTATTTTTTTAAAGAATTATATTTACGAATATCTGAAGTCCCGCTAAGTAAGCGAAAAAATTAGCAAACTAAACTGTATGCTGCAGTCGAGCTCTCGCATAGGCCCAGATATTCTGCGAAATATTTGTATCTATACCATATACATTGAAATAATACAGCTGTTTAATTTATCGTTATTTGCTGCTACAAAGTTCTTAAGATAAATAGATGGCAGCAATGGTATTCTTATGCACCGATAATTATTTAGAAAAATTAATAATAACCTTTATCAAAACATCATAACAACTTATTGTAATTTGTATAATTGAGAATATTTTAAACTCTATTTCTTTTAATCTAATGCATGTTTTTGTTTAGCAGAAATCGTTTTTACCTCAAATTCCGTCTGTGAAATAGGCACCAGGCGATTGTTTTCCAGGGCTGTTTTATACACACAGCAGCGTGTAAAATCACAATAATAATTAAATGAAATAGAAAAATTTTAAGAAATTTAAAGTGTTGGTATATAAGGCCACAACAAATAATTTTATTTTAGAAAATAATAGAATTGAACGTTATTTTAAATTCAAGATAGTAAACGATTAATTTAATTAATTTGCTGTTTAAAATGACTCCTTTATGTACATTTATTTTATTCTCATAAAAACAATAATAATTATCGCAATGATGATATTAATAATGATAAAAATATTAATTATAATAAATACATTTAAAATTTAAATTGATACTTGTTTGGTTCATGTCCAAAACTACTAAACAACTTTACTCGTTTTAATAAGTTCTTATAAATAGATTCTTGGTTTGATGTTGCTATAGAAGGTTTTAATGTCCTTCATGATATAATTTTATTATATAATTACTTTGAACAAATCAGAAAAAAGGAGGGATCAGTTACAAGAGTAAGACATGGTATAGAATCTGTGAAATGGTTCTGCCTTTAAAACTAAGAACCTCAGATGTGCCCCTCAAAGTCAAATTGTTAGTATAGGAATTTGTTACTCTTATACAGCCTGACAGTATTATTTTAATAACCTTATGAATTTAGTCTAACAAACATGAAAATAGACTAAAATATATAACCTTGTCAGATTACTGTATTTAATTTCTGATCATTTTACCTGTAAAGTTGGATCGTGATCCATACCTATGGTAAGAATAAACATATTCAGATTAAGAAACCCTGTATAATTCATGCTTTTATTCATTGTTAGATTGTTATTATTTGTCTCTTTATAAATATTGTTATTTATTCATAATAGAATGTTGTAATTTTCATCTGCTTTGGTAAATATTTTGCTGTTAACAAACCAGGCAATAATTCTGCAGATTAATTAATATGTTGATTCTTTTTATTTTGTTAATAATCTGTGGCAAATTTCGAGTTTTATGGCATTTTTTCGTAATGTTTCACTTCACTCAGTTCAACTTCAAGAAGTGCTTCTGAAAGCTTAGGTATTTTGTGTTCATTGCAAGATACTACCATTATATTATTATGTTATCATTATATAATTATCCTAAATAGTCTAATAAATTCGCAGAAATTAAGAGTCCTTTTTTCATAGATGGAGGTGTTGTAAAGCAACTGGACTAAATCGGTCTAGATTATATTTGTGCTTACTTAAAATCTGTTTAACAATGGTGTTTATTCTTATTGTTTTATCTAATTTTAATTCTAACTTCATATCTCGAATTTAAAAATCTAAGTTAATAGTATATTACGCACCTAGGAAGGAAAAAACTTAAAAAGTTTTAAAAGTTTCTTAATAGTATAATGCGCACCACGGGAGGAAAAAATTTGGCCTTCGGCTCGGGTGGCAATTTACACGAGATGTGAGCTGGACAATTTTACTCCCGTGGAGCGTTTACTATTTTTCCTCACACCGAGGCCGAAAATGACACATTCCCGTTTTTGCGCCAGGCGGGAATGTGGTACTTTCGGCCTTTGCGCCAGGCGGGAATGTGGTACTTTCGGCCCGGTATGAGAAAAATGTATATTACTTCAGGATATAGCTGTAATGTTAATCATTAATTCTAAATTTTACAATTTTTCTTATCATGAAAAAAAGCTACTTTTGTAGTAATTCTACCATTAAAATAGAAGCATTTAAGTTTCTAATAGTGAATAAGTTCCTTGTTTATTTTGTTCATAATTTCATGCTCTTTAGTTTGTTATGTTATTATATTTATTTATAATCTGTATTGATAAATTACTAGTTTGAATTCCCTTAAAAAGGAGTTTGGTACCGGTAGACAGAAGGGACTCACCAGTTATCTTTTTTTCCTAGTTTTTGCTTTTAGTCCTCATGAAATGAATGGATAAATATAGTTTTCCAACATAAAAGCTGTACTCTAAACATCACTACATAGTTAATCTCTGAAGAACAAGGAACGAATGATAAGTTAGGATCAAACGAACTTATAAGTGAAGTTCCATCAAAATTATCCGAGTTCCTTGTTCGAAGAGATTAAAATCCCTTTCTATCTAAAGATTCACCCTCACAGTGATAATTCAAACATCGGCTACTCTAAACTGACGCGTGAGCGCGCGGGGACTATATATGGGAAAGCGATGCTATATTGCTATAATGCTATCGCGCATTTTTGCTTGGTATCTCTGAAAGTAGTGTCATCTAGGAGCCAAGGGCGATACTACTGCATATAGTTAATCTCTTCGAACAAGGAACTCGGATGATTATGATCGAACTTTACTTATAAGTTATATTTATATATCTTATATTATTACTTATACCCGGACTTATTGATGGGTAAGTATGTGTGATGTAAGTACAATTTAAGGCGATGTGAGGACCAAAATTAACCCAATTTCATTATTTAATAAATTAATATTCAAACGTTTATTTGGAAAAATAATACTGTCAGTAGGCACTCAGTATATATGTATAAATACTATGCTCCAAAATTTTTTGTGTGATTTTATTAGCATTTCCATGAGATATCTTCTTTTTAAAACTAGATCAAAATTATACAAATGCAGATTTCTACTTACCGACATTGCGGCTTTTATTTAATTAAATAAATTCTGAGTAGGTTTTTGGAAAAACACGTCTGTCAGGCGCCCCGTATATGTAAAGTCTATACTCAAAATCTTTTTTTAGCAATTCTATTAGTATCTACAAAAGATGTTGATGTTCTAAGATTATGTCGGTATCCACATTACTGCAGTATAAGCTTATACGTGAATCATCAGCATATGTAGATTGAAGTTAATTTGCAAAGTATGGATTTTTATTTAAGAGTATATTATTATTTATTTTATTTAAATTATCTAAAAGCATATATTTAAAATAACTTAATTAAATGTTTATAATGATTTAAAGTACACTTGATTAAGTAAAATTATAACGATCTTGTATTTATTTAACAGGTAACGTGATCATTATATCAATTGTATTTAAAAATTAAATTACACTAAATTCAAAATAAAACATTTACTGAAATCAAATCGACCTTTAAAATTATGTACAGTCATCATATAAAATAAAATGAAAATGAATCAATAAGGTTATTTTAAACGTCCAAATCTAAGACTGGAGGTATTTGTTGATTTTATTACCACCCAGTATTGATTTCTTTGTTAGGGACACTAACATTCATAGATATAGATATTCATAGAGATTCAAGAAAACTTTCACATCATAAAAATGTTGTCAGTGGTTTTGTACTCCATACACCATTTCGTCGTAGGTATGCATATAAAAAAGGTCAGTTTAAATTATATCATTTTTTTTTAGAAAATAAAAAGTTTGTCAAAAAGTTCAATAAGTATTCACTTTATTTAATATAGTTTCCAAGTAATCACATTTTTGGAAGGATTTAGTGCAGTTATAAATATTCTCATAAAAATATGAGCACAGATTTTTGCATAACTAGAGAACGTAAAAACCTGTATTACACTGTAGATTATAACAATGTTTAAAAGATTATATTTTTCATATAATAATTACATTTTACATTAAAATTTTTTATCTTTACGTATATTTAATTCTTTTTACAATTATTTACAGAAACTTGTTTACTCATTTCTTTTGTCATTCAAATCTCGGGTTAAAGGCATTAACTATTCGTAAAAAAAATATTTATAATACTAAAAAATTAGGGAATCTATTGAAGTGATATAATGTATTTTTTATATTTACATAAATAACGAAATTTTTCATTTTTTAAATGTGGTTTTTAAAAGAGAATATTAATGCCTTTGACTTTTTACATTATATTATATAACAAAAATATTATAACAATATAAATAGTTTCTTTCGTACCATATGGTATGGTAGACATAAATATTAATAAATATTCTCATAATTTATTATTATAATAGTTAATTATAATTATATAATTATATAGAATCGATATTAAAGCAATAAAGAAATAGTATAAATTTTTCCTAAAAATGTTAACAACAATGTATGAGATCCTACTTGTATAGGAAGTATGAATTCATGGTTAACACATGTATAAATTAGTATCAGATAAATTAATTAGCACATAAAAATTAATATATAAATTACTAACTTTGTAAATTACTAAAAAAGATTATAAATAATCTAATGAATCTTTCATATTTCTTTAACATTGTGGCAAGATTTTAAAAAGACAAGAATGAAAAATCTAATATGTTTCTGTATCCTCGCAGGCTGAAGTATCATGTCCAAACACTGGAAATGTTAATAAAAATTGAATTAAAAGATGGTCAAATGTACTACAAAAATAAAATAAAAAGACCTACTTTCACAATTGTCACAATATGGCCTTTCCACTGGCACCTTTTTGCCAGTTTTTAGCGGTTTTGGAGGATCAGGATCTTGAGCCTGTTTGGGACAATCTTCAGTTTCGTGTAAATCAAATTGATCGCAAATATCACAATACATTCTAAGGGAAGGCTGAATCTTCTTCTCAATAAGATTTCTATAAAACATTTAATAAATTTTAAAGTATTAAATAGATAATTATAACATAAAAATTACATAATATAAAACAAATATTCTACTGCTTACAGATTGTAGTCGTCTGCTTCTTGGGTAGGAATACCCATTTCTAAAACTTGTATTTTGCAAGACAAAGTCTCATTCTTACGCTGCATGTCGACAATAACGGAATTTAGAAAATCAATTTGGCCTTTAGCTAGATCATATTCCTCCTTTAACTTCTCATGTTCAGAATTAGAGCCACTTATAATAGGCTTTGCATTTTCTTCAGTCTTTAGATTGGCAACTTTATGATTCGATACATCATTCTAAAAAATATAAAGAATTAATAAATATATTTATTGAAATCTAAATATTAATAAAAATATTACATTTGTGCTATTTTTCAAATTTTCATTAGCAATATTCAACTTGGTCACTACTTCATTATAATTAGCTAGCAGTTGTTTATTTTCTTTTTCTCTGAAAAGTAAATAAAGTTTTATAATATTAAAAGTAAATAAATATATATTCTATAAACAGTATTAGACTAATACACACAGATGAGTTTGTGACTCTTCTAAAAGTAAAGAT
This sequence comes from Torymus sinensis, assembly GCA_030522985.1. Taxonomy (NCBI): domain Eukaryota; kingdom Metazoa; phylum Arthropoda; class Insecta; order Hymenoptera; family Torymidae; genus Torymus; species Torymus sinensis. The sequence continues at coordinate 6,065 of JAPYZP010007285.1, forward strand.
TTTTCATTAGCATAGTTAATTTGATCCATGAAATTTTGATTTCTTTTTAGCGATTCTTTTTCTGTGTCCCGAAGTTCAACAATAATCTTATCTTTTAGTTTTATGTCATCTTCATATTTTACTATTAAATCATCCATAGATTTTTTCTTTTCTTCGATATCTTGCAATGTCTTATTTGCTTTCTCTTCTGCACTTTTTAATTCAATAATAGTGTTATCCTTTAATTGTAAATCTTGTTCATACTTTTTAATTAAATCTTCATTAATTTTTTGTATATTCTCAAACTCTTCTACTACCTTTTCTTTGCTATTACCTGAATTTTTTAGTTCAGAAATTAATGTATCTTTCATTGCTAAATCAGATTCATGCTTCTTGAGTAAGTCATCTATTTGTTTTTGTTTTTCGTTTATAATATTAGAAGTTTCATCGTTGTTTGATTTCATTATCTCAGCTACTTTATTCTCTAACTCGGTTATATGTTTTGTTTTATTTTCTAAATCATTCTTTAAAGTATTAACATGTGATTCCAAATCTTTTATACTTTCATTTAGAGATAATATATTATTATTGTTTGAACAAATTTCATTATCTTTGGTTGCAATACTTTCTTGTAAAGCTTGAAGTTGTTGTTTAATTGTTTCACTATTTCCTTTTTCTGATGTTAAAGCTTCATTCAAAGTTTGTACTTCTTTTTCTTTTGCAATTATTTGAGCATCCATTTCGGCACACTTGTTATTAGATTTTGCACCATTTTCTGAAGCCATTGCTAATTCTTTTGTTAATTCATCTATAAAATTTTTAGATTCTTTCAAAGCTGTATCTAAAGTATTTTTTTCATCTTCTAACTGTTGTTTCAAATTGGCGACTTCCAATACCATTTGAGATTCTAAATTAGTATTAGAAGATTTAAGTAAAGTTAATTCGGTAAGAGCGTCATTATATTTAGCGTTAATTTCTGATAAATTCTTCTTTACTTCTTCCTTCTCTCCTTTGATATTTTCTAAATTGTTCATAATTTCTTTAATTTGCGAATCTTTACTATTAAGTGAAGACTCTAGTTCTACTAGATGTTGATTCTTAGCATGTAAATTTTCTTTTAATTCTTTTGTGGATTCATCTATTGTCTGCTTTTCATTTTGCAGTTGTGCATTTAATTTTTCTAAAGATTCAATATTTGTTTTCAAAGCTATTTGACCACTTCCACCTTCACTTATTTGTTTCTCTAGTTTTTCTTTTTCATTTTTGTATTGTTCAAGAGTATCAGCGAGTTCTTTTTCCAGTTGAGAAACTTTTTCTTTTGTTTGTGTAAGAGAATTTGCTAAATCAGTTGATTCAGAAGTCTGTTTCTTTAGGTCATCTTCAAGACTTTTATTTTTATTAGATAATTCTTGTTCTGTTGCTTGACTAGCCACAAGTTTTTCTGCAGTCTTTTGTGTTTCTTGTTTTTCCAAAGAAATTTGTGATTTTATTTCTCCGTTTTCTGTTCGGAGTTGCTCCATCAATAAATTAACTTTGTTTAATTCTTGCTCAATTGAATTTGCCTTAGTTGTAGCAGCTGTTACTGATTTTTTCAATTCAAATTCTCTATCACGAGCTTCATCAAGTTCTTTTTCTTTTTGCCTCAAATCTTCAGTATACTTCACAAGTTTATCAGACGAATCAACAGAGGTATTCATGGCATCAGAAATTTCATTTTCCTACAAAAAAATAAAAAGAATACTTATTGTAATTTAAGTACATGTCGAGTATAATGCAATATATTTAAATATCTCACCAATTTCTCCTTCAAATTTGTCAATTGATTAATTTTTTCTGATGATCTATCAAATTTCTCATTTAATTCTGCTAAATTGGTTTCATAGATACGTAATTCACTTTCTAAATTAGTTTTAGTTTGTTCAGATAAAGTTAAAGCATCTTGTAATTCTGAAAATAAAATTTCTCATTTAAATTGTGTACGAATTCATAATAGTAAAATTTTTTAGAAACTTTGGGCCATACCGGAAGTTTTTTCAGAAAGATTTTTTATTTCTTCATCCTTATTCGCTATAATAGATTTTAAATCGGCTAACTCTTTCTCTAAAGCACTCAGTCTTGAAGATTTATCAGAAGCATCAGCAGTTATATCTTGAATGCTTTTGTTTTTATCTTCCAGTTGATCTTGGAATTGTTTTTTCAAATCTTCCATTTCCTCAACTTTGGAATTTTGAATTTTGGATAGTTCTAAATCCTTTATTTTGATACATTCATCTAGTTTACTTAATTGATCTTTTAAACTATTTACTTCTGCTGTTAAGGAAGAGACGTCACTTTCCTATGATAAAAAATGTTTTATTTATTTATTTATTTATTTATTAACTCCAGAGTAAATACATAGTATTACATTACAAATATTTTTAACAAAAATATATTTTAATTATAAACTTTTAGTTACGTAAAAAAAAAAAATTACCAATTTTGATTTCTGCTCTGAAATAACTTGAAGTTCCCCTTCGTGTTTAATCTTCAATTCACTTATTTCTTTATTGAGGGAAAGATTTTGATCATCAGTAGCCTTCAGTTTTGCGTTTAGTTCTGAAAATAAAAGAAATTAATTTACATGAAAAATGCATTTTTGAATTGACAAGTTGACAATACGGTAATCATACCTTCCATATCGGAAGAAAGTTTCTTAATTTCATTCTCCCGTGCGGCAGAAATAGATTTTATTTCGACTAGATCAGCAGATAATTTGGTAGCATCTTGTATTTTTTCCTCCAATTGTTTAGAAATTTGTTCAATTTGTGTATCCCTCGAACTTAACTGAGATTTGAACGATTCTGATAACTCTTGTATTTGTTTAGAATTTTCAGTTTTTAATTGTTCTAAGACACCCTCTTGCGTTGCAAACATTTTTTGCGATTCAAGCTTAAGTTCCGCAGTTTTTGATTTTATTATTTCTTCTTTTTCTTTTAGTAATTTTTCATGATCCTGAATAAGTTTCGTTTTCTCAACGTTGTTTTGCTCAGTAATATTTTGAATGGTTTCTTTAAGTTGTTCAATTTCTTTTTGTAAATTCTCGGTTTGAATTTTAAAGTTATTTTGCAATTCCTCGATATACGCTGTTTTTTCTTGTAATTGCTTCGTAGCTTCTTCCAACTGTTTTTTTAAATTTGATTTGAATTCTTCTTGTGACACAGTTTCTTCTTCCTTTTCTTTAAGTTTCTTATTAACTTCACCTATTTCCGTAACGTATTTTTCAACCGTTTTGTTTTTTTCTTCAAGAAGCTTCTCAAGTTCCGTTCTCGCTTTTTCCAAGTCCTCATTTCGCTTTTGTAAATCTGAGAAAAATATTAAAAAATCATTTTCATGAATGAGAACTATATCTTGATTACGAATATTTTGATATGAAAATATTTATTATATATTTTACTTCTAAATTTCTCAAAGATATGTGTTATTTACCTGAAAATTCATTTTTCTCACCCGTAACAGAATTTTGTATTTCAATTCGGAGCTTGGTCAGTTCCTCTTCAGCTTCAAACAGTTTTGTACTATCTCTTTCTAACTGTATCACACGTTCTCTTTCTTCGGAAAGTTGCTTTTCGAGTTCCTTTATTTTGTTTTCGTATATTGAATTTGCCACCTATTTATTAAAACATTTTCATTGTTGATTTGTAAAAGTATGAATTAAAAATGTGTAGATAAATTCTATATAGGAAATTTCGAGAGTAGATTTTAGACTGTGTGTAACAACATTTAATCAACATCTTTAATAACAACGGATAATTTCAACAAAATAATGTTTTTTAATAAAATTAAACAAAATAACCAAAAAATAAATATATAAACAAAGTAATAACAAAATAATTAACATATAACTCAAGACTTAATTTAGACATACTTACAGAAAATCAAATTTAAATTAATTATAAATGTACAACTACTAGATACATTAAGTAACTAAGAAGAATTTAAACTAAAAAGTAGAAAACATTAATAGAAGTAAAAGCTTTGAACATAATACTGATAGTGAATAAATTTTTCATACCAAATTTGAAAGAATACAAATTACTCGCATTTTTAAATGCAGACCAATTTATAACGGAAAATGAGATACCAATCCTTAAATAAATAGCTCTAGCGATAAATATGTATGTTAACATTTTTAATGCGTTTAAATAAATTTGTATTCCTACTTATGGTTTTATACGAAGTGATTTTGAAAGCTTGAAAGCCGCGAGTTCTAACGCTGACAAAAAGTGAGAAAATCACAAAGCTACTTGAATAGAAACGTGACAACGCGCATAAGCAGAGAGAAAAAGTAAAATCTGGCAAGTAGGGCGTGCGAATAGGTGAAGAGGGGTTGTAAGGCGGCGATGAAGCAAGCTGTGCAGAAGACGATCTTCGTATCCTCAGACCCAATAGATTTCCGCTTGCGTATACTCACACTTTGCTCCGAGTTCTCTTTCTGAAATGAAATGAAAAAAAGATGTGTTTGCCTAGTTAGTTCGCTAAATGACTGCGCGTGACGATCAGGTCGATCGGACAAGAATTTTGAGATTATCGATTTTGCAATTTGTTCGTAACGTGTTATAACTTTTTTTATAGTGGCTAGCGAACTCCGATTCGCTATTACCAGTACATTTTTTAGAATATTCATAATAATCCTGCAAATAAAAGTATGGCATCTTACTATTTATTTTCATGTGCGCTGTTAATTGTCATTTGCGTTAAGTAATTATTTCTACACTAATTTTATTATTTATATGTTCATGTACAATTAATTGCAGATACTTTATTTTATTATTTTTAAAAATACGTTAATTTACTAACCGATCACCTTATATTTATATAAAAAAATTAAATGATGGTTAAATCATTAATAATGTATGCTTAAAAAGCGAATGGCAAATAATATAAAACTACTAATTGCTTTGATAGCAGCCACCATCACCTTTATGTACATACTATATGATTAATGTAAGTTTTTAAAAAATTTTGTGAAAAAAATAATAAAAATACTTGCACCCAGTATACTCCTGACTCGTCGGAAGCACCCACACGATAAATTTTCACATTACCTGAATGTCGTCCTTGTGTATGGACTCTTCTTCGAACCGAAACAGCAGATCCTCGCATTTTCTTCGCTCCTCCTCTAGTTGCGTGGACAAAAGATTCTTTTCCTCCAGTAGTTGCGCCAAAGTCGTCTGTGTTTCTTGTACGACTTTCTCGGTATCCTCGCGGTACTAAAACGTTATTGTATGTTGGTGTCGCATACTTATTTCCTTTTAGTTAAAAAAGTGATTGCGTCGTTGCGCAAGTCTCATACCTTATCGTATTCTTTCTTTAAAGCTACAGCAGTCTTTTCAGCTTCGTCGGCTTGACTAGCGGCTTTCGTGACTCGTTCACGTTCCAAATCTCGTTCTTTGCGAAGCGCCTCGATCTCTTTTTGTCTGTCTTTCACTATCTCCTGCAATGATTCACAAAATAACGTTTTAATTTAATTGTACAACTTATTCATGACATCATTCTTTATTCATATCAATTAAAATAATAGCTATAGAAACAGCAAACTCAATGAAAAATTATGGATTCAATCATTTTGACTGCATATATATCGTTTTGTGAAATTCACGTAACTATACTAATAATTATAGTATAAAAATTCCTTTATAATTGAGATATTAAATATATTTATCTAGTTCTTGACTACAACATAGTAGCTTTTAACAACATAATCATTGTTAAATATTGATATTATTGATAAATTATGTATGCCTGACAATAACATTAAAAATGATAAGATCTGACTGTTTAAAAATATCAAATAAAAGCTTAGTGGTCTAATGTGAAGATAGAAATAAAAGGTCAGATATGTTTGTATTTGTTATTGAAGACAGAATTTTTGTATTTTTTTTCTAACCAATAAAGGCTATAGTACTTGATTACAACTATATAAGGATGTATCACCCTACTTCTTTTGAAGTATAATGTTAGAATAGATATACATTCTTTTTTAGATTGACTTTGTATGCTCGCTTAATTGTCAATGTGGGTCAAACAATTATCACGTGTACAAAATCAAATTTAATATAATTGTAAAGAAGACACGAAAGTAAATTAAAATAATCCAAACAAAAATAAGTAGATACAATTATATATTAAAAACAGTTTCAAAATTTAGAGAAATCAATTCAATAATGAGTCATGAATCATTTGTCTATCTTTATTTTGTCCTACTTTTAAACAAAGGGGTTTGTAAATTATATTTGAACTGTTTTACCGCTGGATATAAATAATTTTGATTGAAAAACCTAAGAACTGATCAACATAATGGTTATGCTTCGCCGGTAAAACAGAAAACCCTTAGATATCAAAATATACAAATTGATCTATTCGGCATAAAAAGTGTAATATTTATTCTCTAAATAAAAAATTATTGATAGCATTTTCAGACTTAACTTCGAAATCGAGTATTCATTCAAATCGGACAGATTAACGCGGGAAAAATGTTTCAAAGTTCCAAGCGGACTTGCTGTTATTAACTGTTTTAATTGTTTCATATGGAGTAGTAAGTAGTACGTACTTTATTGGTTTATGACAAGGTAACTCTGAGTAATTCGGCCACACAAACATTTCCTCGGCCCACTTTATCGGAAACCTTAATAATTAGACATAAAAGTAACTAGCTAAAAAATATGAAAATATGGCTTATAAACTATTTCAAAAGTTTCCGAATCATTATCACTTGTTCATGATATAATTAATCCGAAAAGTGGCCATACACACGCTAAGTAGAAGATATATTGCATTTTAATGTACATTTATACATTTTTATCAATTTTGCTTAAACAAAAAATAAAAAAAAATTTGTTTAACTTTTTTAAATTAAAAAACAAAAAATTGGTGGTTTCAACGCTGCTACTTGGGTCCAGCGCGTATCCTCCACACCTTTAATTATCTATTCCTATTATTTATATCATACCTACACATTTCCTGAAGGACCTCTCTTTTACCTACACATTTTTTTCTCTACCTAATCCATTCCGCATTCGTCCAGGGTTATGCCTGTGGGC
>JAPYZP010007286.1:0-10045 GCA_030522985.1 Torymus sinensis
ACGAATTCGGGGAAACGAGAGCCAAACGAGTTCGATAGAATACGGAGAACCGAGATACTTATTTTCTCCGTATTTTATCTGGGAACTTCGTTATAATTTAAAATAAATCATATTTTTGTTAAACTAGAAGTTGTGCGCGCTGCGCGCGCTTTCACTCGTTTCCGAGCAAAATCTATCTCTGTTTTACAGACGCCATGACACTACCTACATCATGAGATGCGCACCCAATACAGCGTAACGTTTCAATCTCTTTTGTATAGAAGGATATAGGATAGGATTAAGTTTTCCTACGTAATAGATGGGCCTTGTGTAAATCGTGCTTTCTAATACTTTGAAAAAATAAAACGTCAAGTAAATTGATCCGAATTCCGAGATCCATTTTTTCTATTCTATTCTATTATTTCAGAGAAATATTTTTACTAAAAAAATAGTTTATAATTACTAGACGGATTTATTTCAATCGGTCACGTAGAATAAATTTTTAATTTATTTTATTGTTACGTGATTGTCTATTTAATTCTTTGATTATTTAATTCTTTGTATGGGTAATTTTTAGATACATTAAATTTGTAGTGAATTCTCTGGATAAATTCACTTACGATATATATTGTAATATTTTTCTAATTCATTCATTCATTTGGAAAAATAGGAAGCTTACTGTTTGTTACGTATGAGAGGACGATACAGTGAATTAAAATGAATAAGTCACGTAAAAAATATGCGACAACCCGGAGCTCGAACTCACAGATCCGAGATTCTAGTCCGGTGCTCTGATCACTCAGCCAATGTCGCCAGGCTTGCTCGAACGCCTCGCACGCATTTTCTTCTTATCATTATGCTGACACGTCAGGGCTCGGATGAACAATCGAGCTGAGCCTGTGACATGTTTAAGAAAAGTCTTACAGACACAGATAGTGGACCGAATGTCGCTTGTATGACATGTATATATGTGCAATTCTCATCAAAGTGGCGACAAAATCCGAAATCACGATTTGAAAATTTTTTTCGCGCACAACTACAAGACCTGGTTCTTCTCGTTGTTTGTGGTATGTATAAGAGACATTCGTGGTTAAGCATCGTTCATCAAGTTGCCTATTTTTTCTAGAACAAGTTCTTACTTTTTAAGAAAATGGCATAAAAAGCCCTTCTCTTCAAACCTCAGCCATTTAGCCCAGAAACGATCTACTCAAAGTTTTCAAAAAGAAATTACTGTAGTAACAGTAACGGATACTGTTTCACCAGTTTTTTAAGCTTTTAAGCGTGTAAGACATCATTTCACTCAGTTTTGAGCCCTCTTTCACGTCCTTTATGTAATTTAAACAAAAAATAAAAATAGCACGAGTTATGCACTTTTTACTGAAAAATGTACTTTTTAGAAAAGTGCATTTTTCTCAAAAACCCCATTTTTCTTTTGCTCAATTTTGTTTGCCCTGATAGAGGATCTACATACCTATCTAGACGTATTTTGAGATTCCCGGCTCGTGCCCACGAATAGCGATCATTAATGAGATAATGCACAAACAAATTTTTAACGCTTAACCCTTACGTGTAGTCAATGGTATAACATTGTGTGTAAGCAATATACAGGTGCACATAGTAACTGTTTGCTGTTAAGGGGGTTATAACCGTATAATACGTTTCAAAAATATGGCTCGCTGAGTATCAACACGTTATTCAAATGTTATTTTATGTAAGATGCAAGATTTTATGAAAAAATTGATATTTTATATGAGATGTTATAAAGAAATCAATTTTTATGCTACAGTTATACATAATTTTTTTTAATGAGATCAACTATGTTAATAAGAAATGTTTATGATTCATTTACAAAGTCAATTTTGAAATTATATAGAATAATATTTACTATTTTAATGTTTTAAAGACAATTATGTAATTTTCTCACAGCATAACATTCATAATTAAACTTATTTCATAAATCTAAAAAAATGTTAAAAGCAATGCTTGCATAATGATAACATTTGAATGATGACCACAATAATTTTCTAAATTATTGTTTCATTTTATGAGTTATTTTATAATTTAAAACTAAGTATATTCTAAATGATTTTATCCAATTGAAACTTATAACTTTTGTGAATTTGATTGACATTATGTTATTTAAATAAATTTTGTAGGTCAAAAATACTGTATTCCTATTCTTAAGATACCATTTATATAAGTTAAAGTCATAATAAAAAAGTCTACTTTCAATTAAATATTTTTTCTAGGCCTCCTGAAATTTTCCAACAACTATATTCGCAAATACAAACTCTCAAGTATTCCATTCCTTCCAATAATACAATCCAAGATGAAAAGTCAGCAGCGGAATCTAGTCAATTTGACAAAGCTTGTGGAGAAATAATAAATATAATAGTCTCATTTGATATGGGTTGGAGCAAACGCGGCAATGGCCAGAGTCATGATAGCTTGAATGGATATGCGGCAATTATTGGATTTATGAGTAAAAAAGGGCTTGATTATACTACACGCAATCGCAAACGCAGTAAATGCGATAAAGGCCACAGCAAGAATGATCACGAATGCCGCAAAAACTTTTATGGAAGCGCAAAATCAATGGAAGCGAATGCTGGTGTTTAGTGAGTCAATAGAATAATGTATTGAAAGAAAAGAATTTAAATGTAGGTGTTTTGATAAGTGATGAAGATAGCACTATTATAAGTGTTATATAGAAAGATAATAAAGTAATTTTTGAAATATCTGACAATAATCACCTAAAGAAAAATTTCACTAAAGATTTATACTCGTTGTCAAATAGCTGCAACGAACTAAAAAAAGCAGGAGTAATCAAACACATGAGAAAGTGTTTCGCGTATGCTGTGCAACAAAATAGCGGCCAAACTTCTGATCTTGCTAGAGTCATGCCCAATATACCTGATCATTTGTATAATCATCATGACAATGGCGACAATTGGTGTTCTCGAAATAATGCTAAAAAATTGCAAACTGTGATATTAACAGATCCATTAGCGTATGAGCCAATTAAAAAGGTTTTAATAAGTACGCTAAAAATGCTTCAAAGTTTTGTAAAATTGCATCTAGTCAGTCGAATGAAAGTTTGAATGGTGTTATAGCAACAAGAGCTCCAAAAATGAGATGTTACAGTAAAACTAAATCTTGTGATATTAGAGTAAGTAGCGCCGTTCTCACAAAAAATGAAGGAGATAAAGGACTTTTAATTGTAAAAAAATATTTGGGCGTATCATCTGGAACTTATTCTTCTATGTACTTTTCAAAAGTACTAAATCAACAAAAAAGGCTACCAGTAAAACAATTACACTCAATAATCATAAAATTGATTATTTTGACATTGAAACATCTGGGTTTCATATGACTGATGAAATTTTACAAATCGCTGCAGTTCATGAAAATTATGAATTTTCAAAATACGTCATACCTACACAACACATATCAGCATCTGCTTCAAAAGTAAATAACCTCTATAACATTGCAGATGAACTGCATTGTGGTAATGAAAAAGTTGATGCAGTAAGCCTAAGAGAAGCACTATTAGAGTTTTCAATTTTTTTGCAAAAGACACCTGAATCAAGTCTTCTCATTGCTCATAACGCTCGTTTCGATGTTCCTAGAATTATGGAAGCTATAATAAACAATGGATTGGAAAAAGAATTTTCGATTATTCATGGATTTTGTGATAGCCTAACATTTTTAAAGAAAGAATTTCCAGTCGGAAATGGTCCAGGATCATTCAAGTTAGAACCTCTTGCGCACGATTTATTAGGAATTCAGGAAGATGAGAAATTTCACGATGCTTTGTTTGATGTCAAAATATTAAAAAAAATAATGCTCAGAGTTGGAAAAACCGAAAGTAGAGAGCAAACAATAAATGCAAGAACACTTCGCTGTGCTACAGCAAACTTTGGAAATTTAAAAAATATCGTTTCTAAAGATATATTGAACAAAATGGCTGTTACAAATATTACTCTCACTCATTTGAATGAAATTTATAAAAACAGTGGGGAACAGGATGTTATGGAATTATTATCTATGAAATGTGATGATACAACTAAGCCAAAAGTCACTACGAATAAGAATGTTTTAAATAAAATTATTTCTTTTTTTAAAAGTTTACGAAAATTTTAAAAGTAATTAATACAATATCTATGAGGAGAAGGATGTTAGTGAATTACTATCTACGAAATGTGATGAAACGTATAAGCCAATTAGTACTATAACTTGTTAAATTTTTATGTTTTCTTATTTACTATTTTTGGAGAAAAAGTAATTTAAAAAAAAGTGATTTTGTATGTCGTTGCATAACTAGAGTAAAATTGGTTTAATCGCTTTGAAATTTTTTCTAGGGTTAGTTTTTTTTTATACCAATCGAATGAGTTATTTGAGCAAAAGGATTGATCCATAAATTTCAGATATATTTGAGGTTAAAATTTTTTTAGCTTTTTTCAAATTATAAGTTCTCGAGAGCGGCTCTATGTATCGTAATCGGATGGGTAGCATTCGAAAGGGAATCGCAGTCAGTTTTTTAGTAACCAACTCAAAAGATAGAAAAAAAGATTTTTCAATATTTTTAAGTATAATAATTATATATTTTGGCATTTAGTATTTTTTGAAGGCATCAATAAATAAAGTTTGAGGAAGCTAAGTGCCAATGAATTGGCAGCGGTTTTTTACAGTGGTTATATAGTATTTTTTCCTGGGGAACTTATAAATTGTATTAGAAATCTGGGAATATTACGGCTATTGACAGACTGTCCATGCATCAAAGGCGAGCGTTTACCCTTTGCATTGTCTCATCGCTCTAAAAATTTGCATATGTCACGACTGGTGCTTACATTTTTCAGAAGCCGAAAATTGACAAACTGCTATTTGATCACGGCTAGTTTCGCCTTCTTCGCTATCGATATATCTGAGTTTCCTATGGAAGCCGCTGTTGGTGCTAGAATAACCCCCCAATATATAGGTGGCCGGCTAGCTCGCTCGCTTGAGTTAATTCAATTATGCGCAATCACCGCACGTCGAGACAGAATCTCGTTGCTACACGAGAGGCGGTAAATTAATTTCCCCCTTTTCGCTACCCGCTACCGTCGATATGGCGGTAGCTATGCCGAGCAACCGCCTGTCAAAGGGCACTGGCTGACCTGCACCACCGGCGTTTTAAAAGCCCGCGAGATTCTGCGGCACGGCGATGTGCTTTTTCACTTCTTCCTCTCGCCGTCCCTTTTTTACTCCCATCCGTCTCTTTTTCCTTCGTCCCTCCTCTTTTTGCACCTTCTCATTTTACGAGACACGCGAGCTTATTAACGGCGTCGCAATGCTCGTCAGACTGCACACTTTTTCAAGAGCTAAGTATCCCGCTCACAAAGTAGTTTTCTATTAGGGAACAATCAGAAGCGCTTACTGGATAAAAAACTTCTACATAAACCGGTTGTCTTAGTTTCTTGTATATATGAATGCCCTTTATTTAAAAAATAAATGTGTTCATATAATCTCGTCTCTTTTAAAGACCGTGGGATTAAGGACAAAATATTATGCACCTAGGGAATAAAGTGGGCTGTGGGCTCCCTGCGCGACAATCGCGCAGGTTCGTACAACCCACTATATTCACGAGTGCAATATACAACTTTTTAACACAACTATCGTAAAGTTTGTACTCGATTCCCGTCGAAGAGGGAAAAAATGCTGCATATTCATTCCCTAATCTCACACTGTTTGTGCCCGAGCCGAAGGCGAGGGCACATGTGCGTGGCGCTGGGAACAGGAGTCGGGGTAGGGAATGAACGTCACCCTTTTTTCCCGCTTCGGCGGGAACAAAGTACGCACTTTACGATGGGGTGTGTTAAAAATGATCTTTGTTTGGTGTGAAAACTTTCCAGAGATTTCGTTGTAAACAGACCAGTACTTCTGAAAAACTGATTTTACACTCTTAAAAGAATGATTGAATAGCCGGATGTTGTGAAGCATTTAAGGTAGTAATCGGAGGCGAAAGTTTTGACTCTCTCTCTCGCTTGCCGCGCGTGTTTTGTTTACGCTAGGGGGAGACGCGAACTCTTCGTACGGACGGTACCCCCACTCCGCGCATTCTGCCGCCGTCTCTCTCAGTCTCATGACGCGAGACCGTGCGTCTAACAAAATCAAGCTGCTAATATTCTAAATACCATCTTGGACAACATTTTCGTTTTTTGAAAAACTTTCCCAGATATTCTTTCTTTAATCAATGAAAATGATCGTTTTGTGATGTCTCTCCCTATATGCTACGTGGTAAAAGTGCAAACTTTGAGAATTTATAACTCGAAAACGGCTCCGCTGAGATTTTTTGGAATTGGAAATTCAATGTAAAATACCGTAATTAATCTATAATTATTCTTCTTATTATACAAACCCCAAACCCCGAGTCCACCTACCTAAACCTTCCACACACCTCAAGCCCACAAACCCCCAAACCCTAAGCCCACAAACTCCAAACAATACACACCGTGTAGGGTTTGTGTACTTCGCACACCCCAAGTAACCCCTACACATAGGGTTTGTGTACTTGGGGTGTGTAGGGTGTGTGTACTTTGGGTGTGTAGGTTTGTGTACTTGGGGTGTGTAGGGTTTGTGTACTTGAGATATGTAGCGTTTGTGTACTTGGGGTGTGTAGGGTTTGGGGTTTGTGGGCTAGGAGTGTTTTGGCTTTGGGGTTTGTGGTCTTGGGGTATGTAGGATTTGCGGTTTGTGCACATGAGGTTTGTGGGCTTTGGGTGTGTAGGGTTTGTGTACTTGGGGTGTGCAGGGTTTGTGTACTTGGGGTGTGTAGGGTTTGGGGTTTGTGGACCAGAAGTGTAGGCTTTGGGGTTTGTGGGCTTGGGGTGTGTAAGATTTGCGGATTGTGGACTTGAGCTTTGTGGGCTTGGGGTGTGTAGGATTTGGGTTTTGTGGACTTGAGGTGTGTACGGTTGGTGGGCTTGAGTTGCGTAGCATTTGGGGTTTGTGTATTCAGGATTTCTTGCCTTTGGTAAACTGTATCAGGTGAACGTCATTTCAACGAGAAAGATTTATACTTTAAGATTTCAATTGTACTTTTTGAAGAACAACAAAATTTTAACGACTGCATAACCTCAAAAATGGGCAGAAACGCTGTTTTTTGCACTTTTAGTTTAGGATATCTCAACAACCTGACGAGATAGAGCAATTCTGAGGCCAAATTTGGATTCATGGCATCAAAAACCTTCCTGAAAGTTCAGCCTGGTTTATGGATAAGAATGTTCATCTAATTTTTTCGGCCTCTGATATTAAACATCGTTGCCAATTCGTTGACTTTTAGCATTTTCAAACTTAATTTATTATTCATATCAACAACAAATTTGGTTCCGAATTGTAAAAGAATTATTTCTGTTCAAATTTTCGTAAAGACCAGTTGACTCTTACTCCTGTTATCGTTCGAAAATAAAATTTGGTAATATTCACCAGTTGATTTATTTCATGTATAAGTTGATTAAAAAGGATGATGGGAAACCTGTACGTATTACGTCGAGATTACTCATATCTTGAGCAAAGTGTCTGAGGAATTAAGTACTGAGCAAGCTCATGCGTGTCCTAATTCTGACGACCAACGCTCGAAATCGCAATGCCTTATCGGGGTGGACGTATGAAGATTAATTTTTTCGCTCAAGTATCTGGTTCGCTTTGTACTTCCAGACAGGCCTGTCAAGTGCACATGTGCGTTCTTTCACGTTTTTTTGTCAGTGCATCACTAGAGTGTCGACACTACCCACTCTATATGATCTCGTAAATCGGAACTATTAGAAGATTCAACGCACATTCATGCGTGTAGCGTCTTTCTTGCATAAGAGAAACAATCGAAGCCTGCACTCACGCTTCTGCAGGGATGTCTAAACGCTTTACTCGTCTCGCTTATTTGCAAACGTAAAGTTTCTTTCAAGAAATTGATTACTATTTTCCAGAAGGATAATTTATAACTATTCATTGATAAGAATTTTTCCATCGGTCTTACAGTCTTATAAATTTAATTAATTAATATTAATATTAATGGCAATCAGATTGCCCTTGTTTCTTGGATAATACTATATATTAGTATGAGCTTGTATCCTACGATTTATTTGAAAGAGAGCTGAACAAAAACATCGTACACGCGTCAAGCTTGGCAAGAGAAAGCGAGAGAGAAAGAGGGGAAGAGAGGAAAAGAGTAGTTCAACCACGTAGCAAGTGACATAATCGAGAGTAACTACAGTCCTCTTTCTTAATACCCGTGAAAATCTACTTTCCAGCACGCGCGACTTACCACAATGATCGGTGAGGGCAGTTTTCTACGGCGGACAGAATCCTCACTGTCGGCGCGGCATCTAGGTATATCGGTCGACTGGTCGTATTACTGAAATTTATGACCACGTGGCCTTATGTCTCCTTCTAAGGTAGTGCAAGAGGCAGAGAAAAGCTAAGGACCCTAAAGTTATTGCCCGCAAGGATTGAAAGAGACCCCAGTGCAACAGACTGGTAAGATTCTTGGCTATCGACTTGACGTAATCATTACGATGCCGAGAACTTACTATCAAACAAAACCACTGCTAACTGCTTTAGCAGAATGCTTTCTCAAAGAGAAGAGCATTCAATTGATTTTTTTTAAATATAAATAAAATTTGTTGATAAAAATATTGAAACTGCGTATTCTTAAAATGAAAAACCTTTATTTGGTTTAGAAAAATGGAATAAAAGTAAAAAGATCACTATTTTCAAGTTAGCTTAAATAGTGTCCAATATTAGTTGAGAAACGAATAAAACAATGCAGATTTAGTACATAATATCATCACATAATGATACATATCCAATACAATCAACGTGAAAAGTTACTTCAGATTTCTCAACATTTTTCTTTATTTTTTAAAACTTCTTAATATTATCTGATTAAGTCTCAATAAAAATATGGATTGATAGGTAATTTCAAGATCTTTAAGAAAATCGGCTAACTTCCGAACGATGTGCGCAAGCCGGGAGACGAAAAAAAAAATTTAGATTTTTGAATATTTTTATTTATTTCTTTAACTGACTTAATATTATCTAATCGGGCCAACAAAAATATGGATTGATAGGTAAGTTCAAGACATTTAAGAAAATAGGCTTACTTTCAACAGATGTCCAAGCCGGAAAACAAACAAAAAATTTCGATTTTGCGATATTTTTTTTTATTTTTTTTAACCGAATTAAATTATCCGATAGGGACGACACAAATATGGATTGATAGGTAATTTCAAGACCTTTCAGAAAATGGGTCAACTTCTGACCGATATAAATTACGAATTTTTCTTTATTGTTTTTAACCGACTTAATATTATCTGATCGGGCGGACAAAAATATTGATTTGTAGGTAATTTTAAGACCTTTCAGAAAATGGGCTTACTTACGACCGATATCCAAACGTAGAGCCAAAACAATTATTTTCGAATTTCGCGTATTTTTCTTTATTTTTTTTAACCGACTTCTTATTACCCGATCGGGCTGATAAAAATATGTCTTGATAGGTAATTTAAAGACCTTTAAGAAAATGCGCTTACATCCAGCAAATATCCAAACCCGGCGACGAAAAAAAAAATTTCGATTTTTCGATATTTTAATTTTTTTTACCGACTTACTATTATCCAATCAACTATATAATTGAACTTGCACAACTTCAAACTGAACTCTACTCTCTAATTGTAAAGTAGTGAAATGTCACTATTTAAATAGTGATGAGTAGGTCACTTCCAAAATAGTGAATATGCACTCCGAAATAGTGAATGCCCACTATCTCGGAGTGCATATTCACTATTTTGGAAGTGACCTACTTATCACTATTTAAATAGTGAAATTTCACTACTTTACATTTAGAGAGTAGATATCTGGGAAAGATAAAGTTTATATCTCTTTCCAGTCTCGAGTTACGCCTCGGACAAATTTATTACGGACACACACACACACTGAGAGAATATTGGGACACCTACTGTATTCTCTAAGCGCAGCTGCTGACCGTTCATTTAGAGCGGCAGCTCACCCGATTTTGGGGCAGCCAGTGTCC
>JAPYZP010007287.1:0-22181 GCA_030522985.1 Torymus sinensis
TAGTAGAATGATAAGTTAAACAATCTGCCTGTTCTCAATAGGTCAGCCAACATGCCCCAAGCGAACACTAATTTGAAAATTCTCCTAATAATATTAAAATATGGAAAAATAAAAAAAATACCAAGCGGTAGAATTGTAAAAAAGCAATTATTTTGCGCTACGTTAAGAAAAAACAGATTAATCAAATGTTTCAAAGAATTACACGACATTTTCCAAAATGTCAAAGTTTGAAAAAAATCTCAAAAAAATTTTAAACTTGCGTACTTGCGAAACGCATGATGCTTTTCAACTGAAAATTAAAACAAATATTCCTTATTCCATTTTACGTTACTGACATCAACAGCTTTGACCTTTGTTACACCAATCACGAGTTATTGTCATTTTTTATACCTGCCCCGCAAGCCAATTAGCCCCGATCTCCCCTAATACGGAAATGTTTTCTTGGTTTAAATAAGTAATTATTGAATTTAATAAATTACTTGTTCCACTACCTCCAGGTTCATCAATAAAGTAACATTTATTATTCTTATAATTAATCACGTTGTTTAAACTATTCATAACTGTATCCAAAATTTTTCTTTGCTTCGTTGACAATGACTTAATGCTGTAATTTTCAAGAATATCTTTGTCAACCGGTAAATTCGTTTCATTGAAATTATCTTAATATTCAAAATTTTCATTACATGTTCGTAACCCAAAATCAGTTCATGTAAAACTATTATTACTAAAAATTCACTAATTTTTTTTAATGCTGTATATTCTCCAATTTCTGTAGGTATAAATGGATTATAAAAATAAATTTTATATTTATCAAATAATTCTCTGGCACTTATAGGGTTATGAAAAATACAAATATAGGCAAATAGATTACATAAAGATTGCATGTAACAATAGTAATTTTAAACAAAATGTTCTCGATCTCTTGGATTTACAAGATATATACGACTAAATACTGGTTTCCTATTTTTTTCCTCATGATCCATGTTTTGATGTTTTCATTAAAAACATCAAAATTAGGAATGGCAGGGTATAAATACTGTCTCGCTTCCATATCAGTTTCATTCAGTTGAAACCATGTCGTTAACGTAGTATTTAAATTTTTAATAATTAATTCTTCTTCAGAACCTTCTTTAAAATATACATATTGTTCATTTTCTATATATAACATGTGATATATCATGCAGTGGATACTTGAACAAACGATACCTTGCTTCCGGAGGACTTACGTATCTCATATTGAGAAATTGTTTAATTTCATCATAATCAAAATTATCATTTTCACCATCATTGTTTACTAAATAATCAATATCAGTCATTTTAATCAGAGCGCAATCATGTACGTCCTTTGTAACAATATTTAAATAAATATTTGACACACTGTAATGTTGAGCATACTTCTACATTAATATGACAATTAAATTTTAACAATAAGCAGTGTATCTTTTAGACCTTTCATTAAAAACAAACTTTTTTCCATCGTTCCTTTTTCGGTAAATAAGGTATCCTGTTGTATTATAATCGGTAGTTGCATTGAATGCTTTTGGAAAAATTTTAGTACATTTTTTCGTTTCACGGTCCATACAAGGAGATGTCATATTATATTTTCCACGAGGCCCATGTATCATAAATTGTTTGATAATACCGTATAATCGAGGATGTTGTTCTTCATCTGAAATTTCAGCACTTATAATTTTATCAACATCATCTGAATTGTATATTTTATTGTTTTGACCTACAAAAAGCATGTGCATATGTGGCAATCCTCTTTTTTGGAACTCAATTACGTATGTGTAGGCAATACATCTTCCAAAAATGGCTTTTTTATCTACTTCATTTAAAAATTCCTTTACTTTTCCATGAAATACTTTTGCTACAATATCAGGTCTATTGATCACCAAATCATTATTAAATAAATTCTCTTTTATTTCTTTCCAATTTGGATGACAAGTCATTGTAATAAAATAATCTGGCTTACCAAAGTCTCTGTACAATTATCATTGAATCTAAGAAATTTTGTTTCATTGATCGAGAACTTTCTGAAAATGATGACGGTAATATAACCATTTTTGCAATTCTCACTCTATCATTATCCTTTTTTTTATTTAAATAATCCATTACACCTTTATATAAATCGGTCCTTAATAAATGTTAATTTTTTTTCAAGTAATGTAATCGCGAGCCTTCCACTTCTACCCAATCATCAACAATATACCGTTGAGTTAATTTTCCTAAGTTTAAAAATGGACTAAAATCTGTTCTAATAATAAATTTGTAACAATAAAATTGCAGCAACGTTACATTATCTTTACCGTTACGTTCCTTCAAGTTTGGCATCCATCCCAACCCTCATTTGGAAATATGAGCGGATATGACATAGGATCTACATGTTTACTAATATAAGATATATTTACAGGTTTGTCATATTTTGAATAAACACATATATCACGTTCTGGTGGAGTTAAACCTTTATCGCCAACAAAGACTAGAGCTACTTCGTCACATGTTGCATAATTGTATCTACTTTTATCTAAATTCGAGTTTCGAGTTATATACATTTTAATGTCATTATCATAATTTTCTTTTCCGTTATGACGCTTTTGTTATTCTACTCCCGTACGAAAAAAAGCTGCTGTTTAAACTACTGCCTGAACTACTGTCTCAACTACTGACTAAACTATTGGCTAAACTACTGTTGAACCACTTGTCGTCAGTAGTATTTTCGGATATTTCCTGCAGTTAAACTATTTCTATTTGATATGTCTTTTTTATCCATTTGAACTACAGCTTAACTATTGTATCTTTTTGTAATGTATTAAACTTTACTGAAACTACTGCGTAACTACAGGCAAATATTTAAATTTATTTTAAATCAATAAACTGCTGTTCAGCTACCGATGAACTACAGATAAACTATTGTATTTTTAACATTCATTGAAATGTGATTTAACTATTGACGAACTACAGGTAAACTATTGTATTCTACTGTAATATATTAAACTGTATTGAAACTACGAACTGAATAACTACGAATAAATATTTCAATTTTTTAAATTCATTAAACGGTTGTTGAACTACTGATCAACTACGGATAACTATTGTATTTTTATTATTCATATAAATCTGATTTAACTATTCATCATCTACAGGTAAACTATTATATCTTTCTGGAATGTATAAAACGGTACTGAAACTACTGAGTAACTACAGACAAATGTTTAAATTCTTTAAATTCATTTAACTGTTGTTGAACTACAGATAAACCATTGTATTTTTACAATTTATATGATTCGGTATTACCTGTGGATCAACTGCAGGTAGACGACGCTCAACAAGGTACACACGCGCCGCGTGAGCATGCAGGGCTGGTACTACAAAATTTGAAGAAAAAAAATACCTGCCGAGATGTGACATTCTTCATTGGCGCGACGTTCTTCATCCACGCGGTGAGATACGACAGTTTTCGTCCGCGCGCCGAGATTTAACCGCTCAGCCGTCGATTTGTGCACGCGCGCGTGTTTGTGTGTGGGCGACTGTCTGGCTGCCACATTCGCTTGCGATGCAGTGCTGAGGACTTACTGCTAATCTATTTATTAGGTAACTAATGGAATCGATTTCAACCAGGATGTAGAAGTTTTATATCTCTATCTGATGCCAGTTTATTATATAATCGCAGAAAATCGTTCTCACATTTCAAAATATTTAGAAAATTGATGTAATTCTTTGTTAACCCAGGCGAAAATAATATCTGCAAATAACTGTTAATAACTGCTAATAACTGAAATAAACAGTTAGGTTTGAGACAGTATATTCAGTTTTTTGCAGTTATAAGCAGTTATTAACAGTTATTTGCAGTTATTTGTTATCAGTTATAAACAGTTATAAGCAGTTATTTGCAGTTATTTGCAGTTATTTGCAGTTATTTGCAGTTTTGTTAATAATAAATAAAGTTATTATTATAGCGAAAAAAATTAACTGTTTATAACTGTAAATAACTGCAAATAACTGCAAATAACTGCTAATAACTGTTGAAAGCACCTCTATTTCTACAGTATTTCTTTAATGAAACTGCAAAAAACTGAGTATACTGTCTCAAACTTAACTGTTTATTTTAGTTATTAGCAGTTATTAACAATTATTTGCAAATCCTATTTTCGCTAAGGAATGATTCAAAAGTGTTTGAAAAAACTTGATTGTTGTAAACTAGTACTTTACCATTTTGTCAGCCATAGGTCCACTTTACTATAAAAATAGTAACTTTTCCCGTTACTTTTTGGAGATATTGCTGTAAAATTTGTCTCAGTGTTTAGATTTCTCTTTGGGTAAAATGCCTTGAATAAATGAAAAATATCAAAAGCTAAGCTTGTAAATATAGAATCGCGCAGCATCACCCATCGACCATCTATTATCTATTAAAAATAGATTATAATTATCTACCATCTATTAAAAAGACAACATTTTGTCCGTCCGTCCCTCCGTTCGTCCATGCGTCCATCCGGCTTCTACCCAGTAGTTCATGTGTATAAAGGGTTAAGTAAAGGGTTAAAAAAGGGTTAAAAAATGATGATGTCAAATGTGATATATGGTGATACGCCCCTTTTCCTTAAAAGTTTTCAATTATTGGGTTATCGGTTATTGTCAATTATTATTGAGTTAAATTTTATTTTAACCTACTTATAACGTTTCTGGCCAATAGCGAGGGCAGTTCATTTGATTTCTGTAAGAGAAAATTCTGCAATAGTAAGTTTAACTTTATCCTAGTGGAAATAAAAAATGTATATACCCCAGCAAAAATCGAAAGTGTAAAAAAAATGTAAAAAAGTGTAGAAAAGTGTAAAAAAGTGTAAGAAAGTGTACTAAAAACGTAGTTTGACCCTATATTTCGTATTTTACATCTTTTTACACTTATTTACACTTTCTTACATTTTCGTACACTTTTGTACATTTTATAAAGTTTATAAAAATCCGTAAAAATTTAGTTTTCTACAAAAAACTGTAAAAGAATTTTGGAATTATGACTATCAAAAAAAGTGTTACAAAATGTAAAAGAACTGTAAGATAGTGTACGAAAATGTAAAAAAGTGTAATGAAAGTGTAGCAAAGGGTAAAAGAATGTAAAAAACGTCCGAAATCTGGTAGCTTTTTACACTTTTTTTACACTTTTTTACATTTGTTTACACTTTTTTTACATTTCTTTACATTTTTTTTTACATTTATCTTCATTTATTTACATTTTTAAATTATTGTTACGGTAAATGTAAAAAAGTATAAATTTTTGTATGAAGAAACTTAAATAAATAAATGTAAATAAATGTACATAACGATATCGATTTACATTTATTCACATTTATATATCTTTCCTTACAATTCGATTATGCTGTTATAAAAACTTTTGCTACTGTAAATACACAGTAAATATTTACAATTTCTTACCTTTATATACATTTATAAATTCAAAAACTATTTTAAATCGTGTTCATATGAGGAATAAGAAAATAAATGTATATAGATGTAAAAGAAATGAATATAAATGTATATAAATGTAAAAAATGTTCCATTTACAAATTTTATGTATATAGTTATTTACATTTATATATACATTTTTCATTTTCATCGGAGCGTGTCTTTGGATTTTCTCAAAGATATAGTTTTTATGTTTACTTGAACACTAACAAGTTCACCTTGGTTTATATACCTATGGCCCAAATCGTATTGTTTTCTTTAAATGTGTAAAGTGAGATTGGAAATATTTGTAATTTTAGATCTATATAATAATAATAATTGAAGTTTCATAATTTTTTGATTGAACACCGACGTAAGGTGTGAGAAAATTCATGAACCGTATGTGGGTCATGCCGGGCTGAACTTTTTAAAATTTGCCAGCTTGGGAATCCTCTCCCATAATAATAATTTATTCCTTTACGGGATTAATGAATGTGTTTATTCTTTCAGAATTTGAATACACATAGCTGACGTAATGATATATATATAAAATGAAACATGTTTTCATTGAACTAGTCCTTCAACTAGTTTTTAATTAAATAAAAATACTTTGACAGCTTCATTTGGTTACTCAACTCGCGAAAATAAGCACGCTGATGCCGATGTGGTGTGGGCTAACGAGGGCTAACAGACTTTATATAAGTACTGCTCATGTCGATCCGTTGAAGCTAATGTATACGAAAACATTGTATATACTGCATGCGCTATGAAAAAAAAAAAAACATGTGTCCGTAGCGATATGCATTTCACATTCGATATCATCCTCCGCAACGACATCGACGTGAACACATGGCTAAAACATTAGATAAAGGTGAAAACAATTATTGCGATGGAAATTCCCTGCCGGCCGTTCGGGTATATGCACGGTGTACGAGTGCGCGACGGGATGTTGTCATAAACGCTCCTCTCTTGATAAAAGAGAAAATGTGCGTATATACACACAACAGGCGTGAAACTGAATAGCGAACATAAAACAGACAAACATAAAAAATTAACACTTTGTTTGTCTTTCACGTACCGCAGGACATTTCGGGATGAAATTTAACGAGGCACGTCTCAGCTTCCGGGATTCGTTGATGCCATTGCACGAGTATATTGCAAAAATCAGCCAGCCATTGAAAAGTCACGTTTTCTGCTCGGCGTTAATTAGGAAAAATGCATTGTTAGTTTTTCGAGGAGAAATGAATGTCGGTAGAAAGTTTTCATCGTATCATCTGAAAAGTCAGAGCCAAAATGATGCTTGCATGTTACGTAACACATTGATATTATAAAAGTTGTGATAAAAGTTCGCCGATAATGGGGACAGACGTTACATTGCGGGTAATTCGCGCTCGTCAAGAGCGTCAGCTAGTAACGCACGCATTTAAACAGTCATATAAATCGGCCTTGGACATTCACGTCGAAAAAAACGAACAACGCTCAATTTTTCAGCCGCTATCGCTGGCGACCTCGACTGTGCGTTACTTTTGGAGCTTTGTATCATTAAACCGACGGCTCGGTCCGAAAAAAAGGACAACCCGTCGAGCGCAATGACCGGAGAGCGCGTGTGTGCCTATGTATTCACAGACGCACACAGACTCGCGGACACGGACGCGCCTATCCCCGCCGAGCCTCGGCGATAAACTCGACCACTTGAAAAGCCGGAGAGCAACTCCGAACCCCCGATAAATGTAACGA
Source organism: Torymus sinensis (assembly GCA_030522985.1). NCBI lineage: Eukaryota > Metazoa > Arthropoda > Insecta > Hymenoptera > Torymidae > Torymus > Torymus sinensis. The sequence goes on from JAPYZP010007287.1 coordinate 7,177, forward strand.
AAATGATGAATTTGCTGTTCATTCGCTCGTGAATTCGTGGAACGTCAACGGCTCTTTTTCGGCAAAGAAAAAGGGACGGGTGCGTTTGTGTGTGCGACCGATAGGCAAACGTACGCGTGTAATCTATCGCCACGAGGGGGAGAAGCCGCGGAGTGACCGTGTGTCGCAAAAGCGACGAAAGATTGAATCTGTCACTCCTTAAAGCTCGAGCTTTATCTTGCGAGCTGTACGTGTAGCGGTGTGCGGCTGGTTCTGCTTGAAATACCTCGGTTAGTTTTAAAGTAGAGCTTTCAATGCTTTCTTCTTGTCGAATTTTCCGACTTTCTATACAAGATTATCGCACCAAAACTACTGCGCTTCTTATTTTATTTTTATTTTCACTTATGTAGGAAAGAGCAATTTTATTTAAAATTTCAATTTACGTAATCGATTGTAACTACTCTTCGTACTTGAAGGGCGTATTGCTATAAACCTTGCAAGATCGAATCAAAAATATATAATTATATCAATCAGTTTTTTGATAGAGTAAAAACTATATTGGAAAGTCTCTAAACCAAAATATTATATTTTGTTGCGATTCTTCTAATTAAAAAAAAAACTATGTTATTCTATAATACAAATTAAAGGCTACATATACGTAGAATATGATTATACTTTTGAACTACTTACGAATCTTGTTGGAAATATAAGATGTCTAGCACACAAGAATTATTTCTATTAATTCGAATTAATAATGGCCTACTTATGAATGAGTGAAATTTTATGAGCGAAACATTCTTTCTATTGCATTTGAATAATCTAGATATCGAAGTTTCTTTATATATTATGGATTAATTTTATTCCAAGTTGTCTGAAAAAGTATACTTCGATTGGGACAAGAAGAAGTAACATAAAACCAACGCTTAAAATTGATTTTCACATTCTATCCTAAAAAGTTGACGTAATCATTTTAGTATAAGAAGGACGTTTCTCTTATATTGAAAAATTGGCAATGTTAAAAAGTATACATTTATTTTAGATAAGAAGTTTGTATCAAAATTAAAAAAAAATATTATATATTGTAATATAAAAAATTAATTTCACTTCATAAATTAATTCAGTCGTTCGGTTGATGTATCTGTCACGGATACTTTTTCACACTTTATTATTTAATTCGTATCGCATATGTGAAAGACGTTAAGATTCAACTTGTCATAAATAATCGTCCAACAGTTAATGTTGATTCATTCTATCCAGGCAATTTCGCCAATATTCGAACTTATTAAAATCTTTTTAATAATTCCTTTTTAAAATATATGTGCGGTTCAATACACTGTAAAATATACGTATTTTTTCGTTATATTTTTCCAACAATAAATATCTTTCCTACGATAAATAACTTCTTAACTAGGTGTTGCAAGATAAACCCTATATGTAAGCATTTAATATTGAATTCTGTAGGAACTTAAACGGTTTCCAGCATAATTATGAGGAAAAATAATATAAGAAATAACAAACGAAGCTTTATTCGTAAGGTAAAAGATATTTTTGTATAAATTGATATAGATATAATCGTTGGGTGCATAATTTTGTGATAAAATGAAATGACAAAAATTTCCACACGATTACATGGCTTTAGTGAAGATTTATGTAAAGAAAAATTGAGAGGAGACGGCCCCAGGGCGTTAGGAAGCTCGGCAAGCCGTAAAAAATGATGACGGCCGTTTTTTCGGGAGGAAGTAACAGCCGGAAATGGCAGGAATTTTTAATTCTTGACCTATGGCCGCGCGCGATAGTCGACAGGAGATTTTCCGCGGAGCAGTCCATATACGCAAATGCAGCAGCAGCGTCGAGGGTGCGGGTGGTGCGGGTGGTGCGGGTGGTGCGGGCGGCGCTAGCTCAGCCCCGCGTGACCCCGCGACGACGCTTCCGCCCCTCGCGTGTCAGCGCTGCGAGCTAGCTATATATACCCGGCAGCTAGCTACTCGCGCGCACGCACCATATACACCGCGAGACACATTCGCGCACCGCTGAGGAGAAAATTGCATCTCGGGCTGCAGGTATTCAGGCAGGCCGGGAACGTCACGTTCGCGCCTTCTTCTCTCGCTGCGACGCGCGTCCTCGATATTCATATCTCTAATGTCACGTGTTCGCAGTGCTGGCGGCCCGGAATATCGCAGTATTATGGAAATCCCGCGGATTGCCGAAGCCAGTGAGAGGCCGACACGGAAGAATATTCAAAGAGGCGAATTGGCCCTTTGTTATTTCGAGCCGGAGCTTTTCGGAAGCTTGCCATCTGCAAGTGTGGCAGCAACATTTTTCCTTCGCGCATGCACTTACGCGCCGTGCTCTTAAAGTAGGAGACGCCCAAATGTTTCTCGCTTTTATAGCGGCTCGAACATTCTCCTCTAACTGCAGAACATCTTATTTCTACCCTTCTATACTGTAGGAAATATTCCAGCTTTTCAATAAATAATAATACATCATTGGAATTTTCTTTTAATTATTCAACTTCACCTTTGCTTTTTCAGCTGCTCTCCAGTCAAACCTTGACTGTACTGCTCTAGGAATGCGCCCTCGAAACAAGAATATTCAGTTTTCACCTTTCGAACTATTATTCATATTTAGAGTGGCACTTCATTAAAGTTGTTACTTTCACTTTCAGGTTACTTACAACTAGAAAGTTATTAATGAAAAGAATGATATTTTTTCAACACACATTGCTTAATAGTAAAAATAGCATATTATCAAAACAGGACTGGCTATTTCGTAGCAATTACAGGCTACTGCACTTAAAAAAAACCATAAACACGGGCTCTCTCATATTTAAAAAGCTTATAGAACGCAAGCGCAAAGCGTTTTTAATCGATAATCTCTTTTAAAAGATCTGTTTTAAGGGACGTCATTAGAAGGGCTCCTAACTTTAATCGAAAAATAAAAATCAGTGCTTGACAATAGTGCTGGAGAAGCACAGTTACGTTGGGAAAAGCTTAAATCTCGAGAACGAGCGATCGATCAGGAAAAAAAAGATTGAAAAAGCTTGACAGTAATTGAAATTGGAAAATGAACGGACGCCTTTTGAATAATTCGTCATTACTGCGTGTTCCGCCCGTGCCATTCCCCGCTCGAGCGTCGCGCTGATCATCCAAATTATTTCGCAACTCAACAAATTGCCGGGGGCATAATTCTCTTATTTATCGCGCGATCGCAGGCTCGGCCCCGCTTCTTTATTTAACGCGCGTGCGCGCGAAATTTACGATGTTGCGATTAACCCCGGCCGCGCCCGCGAAGAGCACCGCGAGCCCGGCGCAGAAAAAGCGCAGCGAGCTGTGAGAAAAAACAAAATTTCCCTCGTTTTTCCTCCGCAAAACAAAGGCGCCGAGAGCGGCGGTGGCGCACAAAGTGGCCGGCCGGTCGCCTTCTGGCTTAGCTGCAGCGGAAAACGGCCGCAGAAGATTGCGCTGGCCATGCAAAGCCGGCGGTGCTGGACGCTGGCGCGCTCGCAGGCGAGGCCGAGCTCCGGATGTGGCGCACCGGGGGAGTAGGTCCGCGCGCTCTGCCCGCTCTAGTCGCTCTACCGCAATGCCGGCTGCGCTGCTCGCGCCGGAAATACAGTTTTACCGTGCCGTTGGGCTTCTGCGTCTGCTCGAATTCAGCCCCTATAGATATACCGGCCGCACGACGAGGGCCACCGGCGGGCCACCGGCGGGCCACCGGCGGGCCGACGTGTCGTCCCTGATCCCGCATGCGTATGGAGCTGGAGGCAGGCAGCCGGTGTGTAGCTATGCGCCTGAAAAGCCGGGGACTCGTGTCGCTCTGATAATTAAGTTGAATCGGCGCTTGTTCGGAGCTGTCCGACGGTAATGAGACGACTATACTTGCGCTGCTGCAAGGCTTACGCCGGGGGCTGCGTGGCGTTTGTTTAATGGCCGCTTGCTTTTTATTGCCGCGAGTTAGAAGCGATGTTAAAGAGGCCGCCCGGGGGAGCCAAGCGAAAAGACGCCGAGGCGCTATTCACGAGCTAGCTAAGCGAAAACAAAACTTGCTTTTTCATTGCTTTTTCAAAGGATTAGAGCCACGTGAGAATCAGCTTTGTCCAGTCAATTCTACAGTATGTTTATCATCGCTTACAACTGCAAAACGTCGGCTTCAATCTCCTTCACAATTAGAAACTGCTGTGAAAATGGCAATTTGCCGCTCTTTGCAATAATTTTCTTAAACAGCTGGATTACAAATCTGCATAGCCCAGTTCTCAGCGAAATATAAATGGAGAACTAAAAATGAATGAATCTCAATTTTGTTAAATGCTTCCTCTACGTTTAGTTTGTACTTTGGCTTTATGATCCAAGAAGACAATTCATCTTTAAAGGCTGAATAGTAGATAGTGTTTCTTTAATGAGATTTTCGTTATCCTTGAAAACATGAGTATTTTCTTCTGCATCTTCTGCATCTTGCAGTTTTCGCGTATCAAAAGTAATTTAGCCCTGCTGACTTTTTCTTCTAAAAGATGACATAGAGCCTGATAAATGAGTGCTCATTTCAATAATAAATTCTTGAATTCGTTGGGGAGTATTCGGCAGAAAATATTCATTTTCATCCACGTCAATACCGCTTCCCCCTTCATACTGCTCAGTAATTTTAAAGCAGCGCGCTCATAACAATGCTGAAAAACATTCGCGGAAGAAGCTAAAAGTAACGAGATATCATTCAGTTGTTTAAAAGACACTTCATTAGATTGAAAGATTTCTGCGAGCAGAATCATCATCATAATGCACTTTACTAGATTTATAAACTTTTGTCTTACGTGTCCCAAAAAATTAAGACACTTAATTATCTCGCGAAAGAAAAATTAAGACATTTCAAAGAAATTAAACCTAATCAGAATAGCGGTATTCATATAGATCTGAAAGAAAATGTTCTTTTGGGGCGATATAATTAGTCAAACACCAGCCATCTAGCGTCCAAATATACAAATACATAAATTCACAATAATATAGTGTGTACGCGCAATGAATATGATAAGCACATGACGCCGGCAAAAACTGGACAGTCTGACACACATGCGTTTGATTCGTATATTTATACCCGCAATCGCAAAAAAATTAATCAACAAAATATAGGGTTTTTGAAAAATAATGCATTTTTTAATTTTTATTCTAATATCATGAGGAGAGTGAACATCCTACGGGCATTTTAACCAGTCCTCACAATTCCATCAAATACATATATTATAGGCTCTCTTTCTTGAGCTATGAACAATCTAATCTCAAATAAGCTCTATTTCGTTAATAAATTATGTCGCTTCTATTGATTACTAATACTAAGAGAAAAACTAATATTTTTTAACGAAGGTAAGCTTAAATTTTAGCTTTTCCTGTCTACTTTTATTATATATTTTTTATTCATTTTCGTATATCGTAAATACTTACAAAGTGGTAGTCAATAAAATAGCGACATTATTTTTTAACGAAATAAAGCTCATATAGCCCATATCTCAAGAAAAAGGGCCTATTTAACGGTATTGTGAGCAATGGGCTTCCCTTTTTAGATATCAGAAATCGACTTTTAAGGCCCCGTTAAAATCCCATTCCCGGAGGGGGTGCACTTTCTTTGTGAGTAAAATAGCGTATAGTTGACTCTAAAAGCTTTAAAAAAACTCGTGAAATTGCAACAGCTTGACAATAATCTTGAAAAATAAAATTTCAAAGTCAGGATTCTGTATAAACTTTTGAACATGGTAAACTGGATGCTATTTTAATGTAAGCGAAAAATAAAAGAATATGTTTCAAACCGTTATAAAAAAAGAAAACCATACTTAAATTGCAAAATGATTGATGATATGAGCATAGTCGGGCTGCTCGATTTGAGATGGATTTGGTCTTAACTTTATAACTCTAACAGAAAGAAAAAAAACTTGTTTCTAAACCCAATACCATTAAATACACAATCGAAGCCGAAGCCTTTCTTTTGGCTTTTTCCGAGAAGCAACTGCTACTCGTTATAGTAAAACGCTAGACTCTTGACTCAAGGATTCGAATTTGAGTAAGAACTCTCCACGCATATGACCAAAGGATTATTATAAATGACTGGTCTTCTTCTGAAGCACATGCCAAGTAGCTATTTTCTCCGAGCAATAGCTGTATATTGGGAGACATATATATACGAGAAACAATCGTAGCGGCAGCTCGTAGCCGGGCGGGGGGGGGGGCATGCAGCATACGGACGAATGCGGCTGTGTGCGCGCGTTCACAGTTTCACACTTCCACTGTTCCACAGACAAAGCGACGCCACGTGTGCGCGCCAGAGCCGTAGCAACACGCGCCCCGAGCCCTGACAAAAAGGGCGAGACTGCGCGCAGGAGAGTCTGTGCGCGCGGCAATCGACGAAGGGTATCTTATACTCCTGATACAACCCTAGTTGCTAGACTATAAAGAGGTGAATTTTTTTTCAATTATCATACTAGTAACATTCACACGAGGTTCGCGCGCCTTATTTTTCTCTCCAGAATGCTTTCAAATAATAAAAATTAACCCTTTTTTGTTTATTTAAACTATCAACTTCTTATATCTCGATTTTTGGAGTAAATTTGAAGGTTGCACTTTTAATATAAAAGTACAAAATAAAAATTCAATTTTCAAATTATCGCACAATATCACCATCTTTTATTTAACAACCAATCAAATCAGTCTTAATATGATGAAAAATTTCATCCATCACTTTTTTAAGAGAGGACTAGCAACATAACATTTTTATTAATTGCTACATAATTCTAATTTTAAATTATAAATTTATATTAAATGATAAGTTTCAACTTCTTATATTTTAATTTATACTTATATTAATTCTTATATTTGAATTATGCAACATTTGCAATTACATATACTTCTATAATTTCAGTTATATTATAATAAATTAAAATTTTTAAGTTTACGATTTTGAGAGTATACGCACATTTTTAGGACAACTTAGCCTGAAGAGGTCGACAAAGCCGTCGACGAAACGTTGCAACCACTTAACATCGTAGTGAATTTTCTTTCCCGCTCCCAACGGATCTAGTCATTAATTTTTACCTATATCTGTGTGCCGTTCCTTTTTCTGTGTCATAGCCCATAGAATTTAACATGAGTTACTATATCTATATATATACACCAGGAACAGATATAGGGAGAACAAGATTTTCTCGTATATATAGATATATCATCGTGCGGTCGTCCTAAGACTCTTCTATACTTGCCTTCGAAGCGCTCCCGGCGCTTCTTGATATAGTAAATTAGTAACCAATGTTAAATTCTATATCTGTGTATTGTTTCTTTTTCTCTGCAGGGGCCCTATAAGTAAGTATAACGAATACATCGTGCGAACGATGTAAACAACCGCTCGAGATGCACGACTTCGCAGAAACGAGGCCATACGAGTTCGACAGAATACGGAGAACGGAGATTCTTATTTTCTCCATATTTTATTCTGGAACCTCGTTATAATACCCTCGATGTTATTTTTTTCTGGCCAATTTCCGCATTTGTATAAAACTTATTGTTTTAATGAATTTTGATCTTCCGGATACATGGCCAGTACTATAGGGACTAATAGATTGGCCAATACTGAACAAAACAAAAATATTATTTCATTAATTCATTTTGAAGCAGGAGGTTTTATCTACCCGAAGACACATTGTGTTATCCCTGAAGCCACCAAAATTAGCTTTTGCACAATGATGCATAAGTGCACAACTCTCCTCTAAATTTAATTTTTAAGCTCTTATTTTTTAATATAATTATTTCGTTTTCTATATTTATTACTATGGAGTTGTTTATATGAATTTTTATTTAATTTTTTAAGGTTTTAAAATCATCATTAGTTATAATGAATGTATCATAGATTTTATATTTTAGTTTACTCAATGGTATTACTATTGCGAATGCTTTGCAAGAGACTGCTAAAGTATGGGAATCGATATTGCTGTTTGTGTCGAGAGGGGTAATTCTACTGTTGTGATATCAAGTATCATCATATCTTTTATTTTTAAAAATTGTCTATAAATCTTTTTCCACTAGGGCCTTCAAGTTTCTTGTTTTGTAGATAATATGTCTCGTCGTTATAAGTTTGTGTACTCGATGGTTTAAAGATATCATTTTCCATACTGATAAAAGGCTGTTTATTGGGCTTGTTCGGTAGGCTCGAATTCAAATTCTGATTCCTGTATTATGGATCGAATTGAGGCTTTTTTGCATGTTTACTTGACTAGTAATATATTATTGAGACATTATTTTGTTTGATAGAGCTAATTGTTATTTGTGTTAGTAAGTACTTTATTTGTCTGACCCTCCAAATATTAACTGCTATAGAATTTTTATGATATTTGATTTATGGTTCACTACTCTTTTCAGCTTTTCCATGTGTTTTTCCTATTCAAGTTTTTATGGTCGAAAGTCGTTTCTAAAATTTTTATTTCTTTCATTTTTGGGGGTGATTTATTATCCAGTTTCACTTCTTTTTTATTCATTATTATTTGCAAATATTCTATAAATTCACTTTTTAATAGTCAGAATTTAAATTCAGTATAGCTAGTGCCCAATCAAAGAGATTATTTAAGATGGCTTCGCTGTTTTAGGCCTTATTGTAAATAGGAGTCAACGTTAAAGTTAAAGTGAAACCTTGTGGCGCTTCTGTTATTGACATGGTCAATAAATAATAACTTTTAATGCAATTCTCAAAAATAACTGTATTATATTATAGAGTACGATCTCTAGAACGTTAATCTTTAAAAAGAAGTGAGACAATTACTCTAAATCTAATTTTAGCAAGCAAATTTTGCTGTGAAAATATTATAAATTACTACTTAAAAAGTACAAAATCCCACATGACAAGTGTGTCCCGGTGCTAATGTTGAAGTTGCACTTATATTCAGTATTATATATATAGCGCGATAGTTGTTGCTATAGAACGATGATTTTTAAATTATTGTACTCTCCACGTCTAATAAGTAAGTATTAATTAGGTTCTAGAATGAAAACAAAAATTGTTCAACCAAAATTCCGCGCGACCAGTGACGGCCAGGATGAATTACAATGGAATAGTCAAAAATAATGCGAAATTAAAAAATATAATCCCCTTTTTCATCACACTCTGTAGTGATATGTATTCAATTTTTATAATAGCTGTACTCGTTGATTTTTTCGTCAAGCTATCCTGAAACCTTACGCAGCCATTGTGATAAGCATTATTAAAAAATGTTTCAGTTTTATTTAAAAATATATTGGTTTTGCTTTAGCGGAAGAACCTCCTTTGGTAAGTTATTCGGTTGAGTATCAGATCATTTATGATTCAAAGAAATGAATTTAATATACTAGTCTAAAATTTAATTGGATGAGATATCAATCTGTGGTTGATACCTCAATGAAAGAGCGACAGCGCAGCGGAGTGGAGCTATTGCGATATACTGACAAAAATAAACTAATATCAACTTGATACTTCCGATAGTTAAGCTGTTTCAACCCAAAAACTCGAGTATAGTAGCTCTTGAGATAGAATTGCTTGCGAGTCGTGCTGAATCTACTTGGCATGTCGAGTAATTACTGCTCGACATTCGATGGCAGAAGGCGAAACTCGTCCCAGCCGAACTGAAACAGCCCAACTCTCGAGGAGAAACTTTTACACACACACACACACACACACATACACACACACACACACGCGCGCGCGCGCACACGCACACACACGCACGCACGCACACACACACGATACCCATTAAGGTAGATACTGATTGTGTTGAACAAGTAGTCTCTGCTTTTTATTTTTTTCAGCGTATGACATAGAGACACACAGAGCCCCCCCACCCCCATGCACCCCCAGCAATCGACCAGTAGCAGACCTACTGGCATGGTAAGGGCGACTTCGAGAGTGCTGCCGAATAAGAGCGCCAACGTGACGTCAACCACCCAGTCGGTAAAACCCTGCACGGATAGGCAATTCTCCTTGGGAGTGGTTTGAGGAAACTAAGTGTCAATAATTTGGCAGCAATTTTGTAAAAAGGCAAGGACTTACAATTAATACCAAAAAATGCAACTTAGTCGACAAAAATTATATTGATATCTCAGGATTTCCCTCTAACGATTTATAATGCACAAACTATATCACCTGCATCGTTCTGTCTCTCTCGCACTCATGCATGTCGTCTGCTATTTGTGTTTATAATCATTTATATCTTTTTAAAAAGTTCGGCTTGCCACATTTCTGACAAATCTAAAAGAAAGAGTCGAATTTCATCTTTCTTAAGCTATGTTTTTCTTTTTGAAGTCTCATTTTATGGCGAAGCAAAGCTATCTTTCCTGTTATACGTTATATGGCCCTCATTTACTCTTAATGTAAAAGTAACCATGTTCAATATTTTTTTTCTTGAAAATTAGGTCGGCAATATAAAGAAAAAAAATTTGTAAAAAATTCTTTGTTTTCTAAAGATAATAATGAAATTTTTTGATCTTTTAATCTCATCTTTAGAAATATTGAGGAACTACCTTAAGTCATCCAACCATGTTAGATTATTAAGTATGTTTTTAAATAGAAGACTTGATTGGAACATTCACATCCCTACGTATTTATGTGACACGTAACAGAAGAAACACCAAAACACTTATTTTCTTTTTACTATAATGAATTAATTATTTTAACAGAATGAAATTGCAAAGGTAACAAAAAATCACTGAGAAGTGTTTGGTACAAAGTGCGCAGCGAGCATGCGAGCAAGAGAGCGAGCGAGAGCTAACAAACAAAAAAAAATGATTTCGTTGTCATGGAAAAAGTACTACTATTTCTCTGCGGTTACTCGTTCACACACGCAGTTGTTCCTCTTTTTCAATTGTCGCATATTGCGGAACACAGATTGTGATCTCATACGAACATTTGATTCGTATGAAAAATTACGTTTTTATTAATAACAAAGAAGTAAATATTAGTCAAAAAAATTTTTTTTTATTGTACCATACTTTATCGGTTGCGTAATTCGTAAGAGCAGAATATTATCTTTCAGAGTTGAAAGTCAGCTCAAATCAAGAACAAAATAATGTCAAATAATTATAAAAATACTAACACAATATTTAAAGTCTGTAAAAGTATTATCATCCCGACATCTTAAACGAAAAAAAAATTTTTAATTTTAACGAAAATCGGATAAAAACGAAATATGATTACGAAGGAAAATATGATATTTTTTAGACAACGAGGACACATTTTACTTCCATAACAGGATTTTACGAATTTCCATACCGTAGTATATTTTATACATAATTTCTCTTGCGAAATTTATTTAAAAAAAAATTCCAATTTTCATATTTTAGAGTTGTTTATTTTAAATGTGATATATTGAGCAATTGTCTATATATATATATATTATTTTAATAATTTATATTTCATTAATCATCATAAAAAGGGAAATATATGCAGATAAAAGTTTTTCATAGGGACATAAATCACGAATAAGTATATAAGACATTGAAAAAAATCTTACATTCAAAATAATAAAATATAAACGTGTTGATTGTTGTTTTTATTAAAAACTACACTGACAACAGTAATATGCACTTCAGGCATTGTTATTATATAGTTCAATTGAGACAAATATATTTCCATGTTTTTTATTTGTAAAGCTACTATATCATTGTACTTTGAACTATCGAAAATGGATCTGTAACATAGTAATTGCTGTCATAAATCGTAATTATAATAATTTTACACTATATAGTGTAATAGTTATTAGGAAAATAACAATATTTTCATTCAAAATATATTAATATAATGAAAATGAATTACAATCTTTTATATAAAATTGTAATTTTCAAAATTATTAGTTCCTTGCAAAATGGAAATAGGTTGTGATAATACTATTATTTTGTTAGTCCGATGAATAGATATTACTATAATGATATCTAATGCAATTATTTTAAATGTGATTTTGCAGTATAATTCTTGTCAACAAATTTATAACATATAAATAAATTTCAATGCGACATTTTATGTACTATTTGTGTATACAGTATCATGCTTTACCTAAAGAAGTAAACGCGATATATTTTGCATATATGCGAGTGCACACAACAAGTAAAGCTATATACAAACACAGCAAACAAAGCAAACCAACCTGTACTTACATACTTAAAGCTTAATGATTGAAAATACGGAAGTTCAACAACTTTTAGCAGAATGTGATAGTAGTGATGGTAGCAGTAGCAATATTAATAAAGTACGTATTAATCTATTTCTTTTTTTTTAATTACACACACACACACACACTAACTCACTCACTCAGCACTCAGACACATACATACACACACACATGCACATACACGTATACGCGCATACAGTAATTCACTCACTCGGTCACTCCCTTAGGCTGAGTCCCCATACGCGCTTTGCGAATTGCGAGTGCGCGTTGCCCCTTGCCCGTTGCGCGGTTCATTTTTCCAAACTTAGCAGTTCCACGTTCCACTAATCACTTAGAATTTAGAATATTCTAAGTATAACGATAACAGTAATATAGTTTATTCTTTCCTTTAGTTTCTTTATTTATCAAAGTCAAAAGTATTCATAAATATTATAAATATCAATATTATTTAGAAATATTTAAAAGTCAAAAAGTAGGAGAGTAATGTTGTGGAACAGTGAACCGCACAACGGGCAAGGAGCAACACGCACTCGCTGTTCACAAAGCTCTTATGGGGACTCAGCCTTACTCACTGTCACTCACAACCGCACACATACACAAACGCATTATTACATTTCGATTCCAAAATATTCTATTAAATATTTCTAACACGTTTTCTGGGTTTGGAGGGTGCCCATGGGTGCCCCAAAAAAATCCCAATAAGAAATCAGTAAGAAATGTATACAACTAATAAGAGCAAAAGAAATCATACAAAATTAAACATCTATATACGAATTTACCTGTATATAAATAGTGAAATATTTAAAAACTTTTTTTTTACAAATTTTACTATTGAATGTCGAACGAAAATGTCGATTTTTCTACTTATTATATAGCAAACTTCACTCTGAATTTTTTGACATTTCCCTTCATTTGACCGGATTAAATTTTTGTTCAATTTCATATTTTAATAAGTTCTACACCACAGCATTGGTTTTGTACATCCCCCTATACGTTCCTCTATTTACTACATAGCCCCGTGGGCATCCTTCAAATTATGTATATAAGTTATTTATAATTACTTGAATTGCTACTCAATTAATTATTGAATATACCTATGGAAGATGTTGTCTTTTGATGAGTACCAACGTACCAATTCCATAGAGCAATACTTTTGAAGCTTTGAAAGATAAATTGTAATGGTGCAATAGATATAGAGCAGAAGCAGTAGAAATATCTCGTTTTAGTCAGACGGATTTAGAAAATCGTGCATTTTACATATATTATGAATATATTTCAACTGTAAATTATAAAACATTATAAAAGCGAATGTCAATGAAAACTTAACGTCGATTCATATATCCACATTTTAGGAGAATCGCGATATATTATAGGCTTTGTAATTAACATTTTTTCGTATAACGAATACATTTGAATACATACTAACGCTTTTGCATATAATATAACATATGAAGAAAATTATCGATGTAATATACTCTAATTATTGGCATGTCGATGAAAATATTTCTTTACGATCTCATATAACTTTATTAAAATTCTTGACATTTATAAATTATCGTTAAAGGTAGCATGTTAAGCTAAATATTCGATACTAAGGTAGATAATGAGTGGAGCGTTATTGATCCGGCAGGGTAAAAAGGTCATGCAATAAAAAAATGCCATGAAAAGCAATGAGAGAGAGAGAGAGAGAGAGAGAGAGAGAGAGAGAGAGAGAGAGAGAGAGAGAGAGGCACGCAGCCTCATATGAAAATAAGTAGCAAGAACAATATCTGCGGCTGATATCGTTTTCAATATCGAGGATTAACGCTTCGGCGGCCATACGCGCGAGATATCGATTAATGCGCGCGTGCAGGGGTCAGGCGGCGCGGCGCCGTGGAAATCCCTTAACGCACCCTGTGCGGCAACTAGTGAGCTATCTAGAGCCGCGATCGCGTATACTAATCTTATTTTCATATAAATTTATCCCTCATCCCCCGTAACGCACGCCGCACGCGGGCCCGCGTATCGCGGCGTGGCGCCCCCGCCCCCTCCCCGCATTAGCATTACTATCAGTTTAGAGGCTCGCTGGGGAGTGCCGACGTCGCGGCGTGCATATACGCACCCGCGCGTGTATGTGTGTAGGCGCGCGTGCGTCCCCGCCTTGGGAGCTCGCGCGCGGTATCAATTAATCGTAAGTATATAACGCGCTCGCGCGTTAAATCACGCCCGCGGATCCGATCTTGCGCGAGCGAGAAATCCCGGAGCCGAGTAATTTTGGTGTTTATGAGCGTGCTCAGGGGACGGGGACGTCTTCTCCCCGAGGGACATTTCCCGATCAATATATTTTTCAGAAACATTTCAACACCCTATCTTAACATTATGGCTGCAACGTGCGCTTGTTCTATAGGAGTACAGGCCAATGGTCAAAATAAAACAACATAAAGTAAATAAAAGAAATAAGCAAGTTTACTGCAAGAAAGATGGATATGAATTCATGTGTTATTTGACAAACAAATATAGCGGCAGAGTAAAATTCGGTTGTTAAGGTGGCTCTAGCGACTTTTCTAAAATAGTAAAAATGCGTATGAAAATTGGACTATATTCTTGAAGGAACCCGCTTACTTTTCCGGAAAAGAAAAATTGGGGTTGTCGACCTTATTTATCGAGAAAAAAATTGTTAAAAAAGTGTAGTTTTTACATAGGTCTTATGGGACAACCGTTCCCCGTCAACAGTCCAACGTGTCTTACGCAGTTCTAAAATAGTAACTTTTGAAAACAAAACTATGAGGTTATAGCTTATTTCACGCAGACTCGCATGAAACTGCGAGAAATTAGTGTTGACGATAAAAAATCGTGAAAATGATGCTAAAAGTTAGTTGATTTCGATGGC
>JAPYZP010007290.1:0-10269 GCA_030522985.1 Torymus sinensis
ATAAAATTAAGCACACGTGTAATAGAAAAGGAATTTCCTCTTTTTTATCAGCCACTGGCTTCACCATAACAGGCTCTAACACAGAATGAATACATATATTTTGAACTGGCAACTGGTAATTCATTTAAATTTTTATAACATACTGATAAAATATCTTGTTTCTAATATAATTCATTTTTAATATTTATTAGTTTAATTTATAAATTAACAATAAATTAGAATAAAAAGTATTCACATAAGATTCTTCTTTGGATTTATGTTCACATAACTTCACTACTTGAGAAGTATTTTAATTATCAATAAATAAATTACTATACGTGCATAGAATGTTGGCGCCAACGTTCATAATTATAGATTTTTATAAAAATGTCTATTCCTTACTATATTTTAAGCAACAATTTGACGACTTTTTTCAAAATCTCTATCAATAACCTTTTTCCTCCAAAAAAAAAATGTTTAATTTAAATAAACTCCTACCAAGCAGCAGAAACACAGATCCTAGCTTCACAATCCATTCCTATTAGTATTACACTATGACAATCAACCCAAATACCAATCCACGGCCAATGCAAATTCATGCAAGAATCCCCGGCACATCCTCGCAGAGTCCGACATCACGAGGCTTACAGCGCGCGCATAAATTTCCATCCCGCGCGTAGCTCGCGCGCAAGTATCTCCCGACGCAATCCGCGCGAGCCATCCAGCTCTCGCGTGCAATAAATCTCCTGCGTGGCCCGCACTCTCCTCCCCCACCTCGCGCGATCGCGCAGCAGCGCCGTACACTCGCGCGGAATACCAAGGGGGGAACAAAAATCCAAACTCGAGTCTACCTATATACATTATACGTGTGAGCTCGCACGCACGCACGGGGCAGCCCGCCTCATCGAGTCCTCGATCCACTTAACGGCATTAAGGTCACTCGGCTGCCAAAAATGCGCACGCAGCACTCTCCGTGTGTGTGTATGGTGCTACAAGATGCATCAGTAGGGAGGGCAGCTTTCCCAGGCCCTGCTGCGGCGGGTTTATTTAACCGCGCGCTTGCTGCAGAGGCGCAGAAGGCGCGAATTGGAGCATAACGCCTGCGCGGTATGTTAACGAGCTGCTGGCCTAGCCCCCGCTCTCAGTTCCTATACACATCCACCATGGGCGCCATAAAATATAGGGAAAAATGACGAGTATATTGCGCAATATCGCTCCGGAAATGTCGCTGGGGGAATATCGCGCGCGATCGCGCCTCCTCGAGGATCCAAAGAGGAGAGAGACAGAAGGCGCGGGAGAGAGAGAGAGAGAGAGAGAGAAGAGCCGCAGCTAGTGCTGTCTCCGTTCCTCCTCTCTCGCCTGTGCATACGCTCGCTCTCGGGGTCGCTTGTAAAACGGCTCGATTAGAGCTCTCCATCGACTACCGGTACATCGCGCTCGCGCGCATTCGCCTTCTATCCTAGCTATATACAGCTTCTCTCTCTCTCTCTCTCTCTCTCTCTCTCTCTTGCTCGCTCGCTCGGGCCTCTAACGGTGTCCTCGATGCACTCGACAAATCATTCGAGAGCTTGCTGCAGCGGCAGCAGCAGCCCTGGCGCGCAAAACGAATCGTCTCGCGTGTCTCGGGCCGGTTTCGAGATCGAGAGCCTCTCTCTCGCTCGCTCGCTCTCTGTGTGTACGCGTTAGCTAAGCATAGGCTTAACACCGCGAGGCTACACCGCTGCTGCTCTCCTGTCTTCCGTGGAAACTCTCGCACTTGCCCGCTGCGGCCACGGTCCACGTGTGCATGCGTGAGAGAGTCTGCGCAAATCGAGGAGAGACAGAGCAAGAGAGAGACGCGTCTTTGACAGCGAGATGCTGTGGCCCGCGAAAGAGTTTGGCGACCAAAAATAAGCTTCCCTCGTAAATTATGAAAAATAATTTCAGAATTTCCAATTTAAATTCTAAATTTGTAATTGTCTGTTCTAAATTAGCTCTGTTTGAGGAATTAATCAGATTAATCGTAATAATAGTTTCCATTTCACATATCGAATATTCATAACAATTTAATTAGTTCAAAGGTGACAGCAATGATATTAATGCAATAATCTTCAATACTAAATCTTACTATTTATGTACCGTAAATATATCTGTAAGCTCAATGCATTCGATCAGCTAGTTAAACTCTTGATTCTAATGGGGTCACAGGGAAGAGGAAACCTTAAATTAAGCTCTTATCTATTTAGGTTACTCTTAGAAAATGTTAACAATTTTTGCGAAAAGGCAGTTTTAATATCAGTAGTTTTCTCACACGCATTCCTTAGATAGTAACGGTGTGTGTGCAAAGCTCGGTACATAAAATCGAACTTTGGGTACTAAGTGAATACTACTCGATGTGCAATTAGCATTTTAGTCTGGTCTCAAGTATGACAATAATTTATGTTTTTTTTTTTCAAGAAAAAGAGGTAATCTTATCTTTAGTTGGAAATAGGCAGCCAAAAATAAAAATTATTTAATTTATTTGAAAAAAATTTTTTAATTTATAGATATATACATGTCTTATTTTTATATTGTTATTCAATGTTAATTTTAACGGTATAATAAACATACTTCATCATTAAATTAGAGTAAAAGTTTTTTCATCACATATTCTCTGACGGTAGTTTCTGCCATTTATAACAGTCTCATATTTAGTTCCTATTATGAATGGACGGGTCTAAAGAGATTTAGTAGATCAGTTATGAAAGGTTCGAATTTTGAATATCTTATGCGTAAAAAAGAGGCTCACATCTGAAAGGAAGAATGCACTAATAAAATAAGAAAACATTTGGTATTACTGATCGGAACCGTTAAGATCTGACACATATTTAACGTATTTGCATAAATGAATAAACATGCGAGAAATATCAGTGTCAACGTTTTTTAGGAATGCCTCCAAATATTTACTTAGAAAAATAGAGAAACCTATGACATCATTATCGTCCACTTGATTTAATTAAA
The DNA here is from genome assembly GCA_030522985.1 of Torymus sinensis. Classification (NCBI taxonomy): domain Eukaryota; kingdom Metazoa; phylum Arthropoda; class Insecta; order Hymenoptera; family Torymidae; genus Torymus; species Torymus sinensis. The sequence goes on from JAPYZP010007290.1 coordinate 2,959, forward strand.
ATTGGGTATTCTTGCTATGCGACAACAAAGTAATTTTTGATTATTTAAATTATAACAATAATTTTTGAAAATACAACTAATTTAAAAAGTATATTTTCATTTTAATTTAATAAAATTATCAACAATAACAAACAACATTTTTCTATATTTAGAATCCAAAAAGAACAGATTACAGAAAACCAAAAAAACATCAACCGCCTGCGCCTTCTCAAAAAGACAAAAGACATCTCATCGTGTCCTGCGCCACTCGAGCACCCAAATGAGCGATTCGCTTTCAGAACAGACCAATTACCGCGATGTCCCCTTGTCAAACGGTCGGCTGGCTCCGATCGAAAGAGACGTCGTCGCCGCGCGCGGCAGGATAAATTCGCGCCGCGAGAAAACAATCATGACGGATGACCCCTTTTCATCTCCGCGGCGCGGCAATTTTGCGCCGAGCCGAGAGAAGAGACGACGAAGAAGAAGAAAAAAGTCAATAACTGCGGCCCACGACGAGAGCGCGCGATGATTCACGCGATGATCCGATCTGCGCCGCACTGCGCCGACTGGAATCGGAGATGAGCCCCGCGAGGGAGTTGAGTTAAGGGACTTGTCACGATAGTTTATGCTCCTGAGGTGCTGCTTTCTTTTTCGTCGGCGAAGGTATCAAAATCGCCGAGGGAAAAAATTAATGGCTTGTTTTTATTATATTTTGTCAATTTTTTTTTTCCATAGGGAGGTATTGTGATTAGTCATCATTATTATTTTAGATATGCGACGAAACATCTTCTTAAAATAAATGTCTGGTATACCTATGTCAAAGTATACATATATTTTGTTTAAAATTTATGTATATGATTCATAAAAACGAAATCTATTCGTCATATGTATCACTGTTTATTTTGCATATTATTTCTCTGATATAATTAAAAAAAATTAAGGGTACTCCTTTAAATTATAACTGTAAGGTACATTTTCAATACTAACGGATGAGATTTTGCATATAGAAGAATTGTTATATGTTACAAGAAGATCAGCATAGGCTAAAACCGTTCTAGCACGGATCTTTGAAAATGATTAGACAAATTCACGAGATAGTCAAACACTCGATTGAGTACTCCAACACCCGTTGAAACAATAATCTTATTCAAATATCCTCATTCTTTCATCATTGTTTTCCCCACACGAACGTCACAGCGTAACCGCAAGGCGCCGAGAGCGGGGTTCAGACACGAGGCAAGATCGCGCGCGCGCGCCGCGAGGATGAGGAGGTCTAGGGTATCATCTGCTATAAATATACCTGATCGCCGCGGAGCGGACGACGCCTCGGGCAAGGACGTCTTTGCCGCGCGCGCACGCGTGCGCCGCGATCTCTTGCCCCGCGAGAATAAAGTCCGTCGACGCGTACTTACGTTCCATCATGACGATTCTGACCTCAGCCAACTTCGTGTAATACCCATAGGCTTGCGATATGGGAGGGGGGAAACCGGTATCGCGCATCGCCGCCGCGGCCTTCTGTCATTCGCGGGGATAAAGTTGAACAAAAAACAAAATCGCTCGCTCTTTGACTATTTGCGCGCAGTGGAGGAAAAAGTGCGAGGAAAAGGTCGGCGTGAAGGCAATTTCGACCTGTAAGTGCGGACGTATACGTAATAAATTAAAAATATGTTGTGGCCAAGTACGTCGATGCTGTTCCATACAGATCTCGTGGGAACGCGTTTTTTCACCTCACTAATAGTTGTGTTAGAAAGACGTGAGTAACGAAATGTTGTTTATTTTTAGAATGAACTCGTAAAGTGTCATAAATATAATTATTGTTCATGGCTTGAATGCCGTTTCTTTCAATAATTCATATTGGGCGATAATGCGATCGGGTTACTTTGTATAATATCGTATGTAAAATGTGGAGGCTTCTCCCAAAACTGTAGAGAATTCAGAGAAATATTAAATCAATTATTATAATATTTTACGATCCGTGTCTGGCTGCGACAGCACGACGCTCCTGTATCCAATTATGAAAAAAAAACTCGTAAAATTTTCTGCGTACTCAAAATTTTTTTTTCGCCCCTCCACCCGCTCCGAATTCCCACATGAAAACGCATCCGAAGTGCACAAGTCAAGGCCAATAAAGGGGGGTCGCGTCGCTTTTAAGGGCCTTTGGCGCCGGCCCGGCTTAATAGAATTTGTCACGAAGTCTGCGACGCGCGGGTGGCCGTATAGGACTTCAGAGGACGACGACGGCGACGACGATGGGGGCGACCGACGATATTCCGGGGAAACGATCCGGCTAACTTAAAACAGACGCGGGTCCTCCTCCTTCTTCAAAGCACAAGCCCTTTCTATACAGACTCGCGCGACGATAAAACGGATGTGGCGCGCGAGTCCGTTAAAGGACCTCGCGTGATGTGCCAGTCTCTATATACTCCCTCCTCCCGCTCGCTCTCTCTCTCTCTCTGGGAATCATTCGCCTTTCGAGAAAGGCACGTGTATATATACTTACATTAGCGAATTATCATTTGGACGGCGAAGGAGTTCGATGAACTCGCGGGTGTGTTGTAGTCGCGCGGCGCGCTGTATATTGGTGGCAAAAAATTAATGGGACTGTATAGTGCCATCGCCGCGATGAGAGAAAGAGAGAGAGGCACGTGAAACGCCCGGATGAAATTGCCGGGTTTTGGTATCGCGGCTTTTTGCCAGGATTCTCCGGCAGAAACGGGAATTTTATGGATTTTGGCAGTTACGCCATTTATTGCCTCGCCTTTGACATTCGCGAATTTATGAGAGCGGCTTTTGTATAAATTTAAAAATAATAGAGTTGGACAAGGTATAATGATGTATTAAAATCGACTAATTTATGAGTCGTTATTTTACTATTAGGGGAAAACCCGGGCAAGATGGTACTCCTAAGGTAAACAGTAAACAAAATATATATATACACATTCTTCAAGGTTTTATAAGAACAAAAAAGAATATAAAACAACAACAAGAAAAAAAATAAGATTAATAAAATTCTGCATAACAACAAAAAAAAAAAGTAATTTTTGTCGGCTCGAAAAATCAGCTGGGCAAGATGAAATACCCCTTTTATTTTTTTCTAAAGTCACACAAATAACGTAAAGAGCCTTTAAATGGCGTGCAGCAATAGTAATAATAATAATAATCCCTCTTATAGTTTATCTTTGTCAATTTTCACCTTTGTTTTAGTGTCATCTATTATAATATCCAAAAAAATTGGGTGTTTCGTCTTGCTCGGGTCTCCCCATGACATTTTTGGACAGATTATTGTATGTACATAATTTTATATTTTACTAAAATTTAACTCAGAAATAATGTTGAGGTTGAATATTACATTAATTTTAAAGGTGATTTGAATTATTTTTATTCATAACATAGCTATCTACCTTTAGAATATTGGTTGTCAGTAACACAATAGATATATATAGCTAACTCGATTTCATAAAAATTTCCTTGTAAAGAAGAAATTAGTACAAGACTTCTTACGCCGTAAATAAGAAAAAAAAACTATAGAAAAATGCGCCAAGATTTATTTATTGTCCGGGGGATTTTGTTGAATATATAATGAATCTTCATCCCATTGGTATGTAAATTACAATGGTAGACTCATCGATTGATTTTCATTTGCCGATAAAAATCGGGTCATGCAGACATGTCATATCTTTTGCCGCATTAATATGTGTCATGATTAATCATATCATGGAAGTAATTATCGGAGTACATAATTATAACTAGATGCCTACAAGCCATAAGTTTGTAAGTGGCTTTTAAAATTATCGTAAATTATCTGTAATATTCTTATTATGAAAAAAAAAGGAATAAAGTGGCTTGTCTAATCAACGACTTACAATTAATTCTTCTAGAGTTCATATGTAAATTTACCTTTGGTATATTTATATATAGTTTTTAAGTCTGAAAAAAATAACTTTTGTACTAGAAAATTTAACCTTCCAAGGAAAAATAAGGGTATATACACCGTAAATTGTTGGTAACATAGTTGTTAGCTTGACCATAAAAAGCATAAAATGACCGATTGCTGATATACAATAAATAAAAATAAAAGCGTAATTTTAAGGTTTTGCATAAAACACACATTAGTTCAATTACCATTGAAAGTGGAAAATAAAGAGATAATCGTCCCTAACAATCCCCGATAATTATCGCACATCGTTATCCACAGCTAATCCAGCCTCCAGAATCATCTTTTCATAACCAATAAATAATTATGAATGATCCTATTAAATATTTCCAAGATACAACGCTCTCCGCAGGTTCATTAAACATTCGCAGCGAGCAAGAAAAAAAAGGTAGGTATGAGGATCCATCGCACACACATATCCTCGCAGTGATATTTTAAACAGCGTGACCCCGCTTGTAAGCACGCGGCTCGCGCGAGAACAACATTACGTCTACAACAAATCGTCGGACAATCAATTTCCACCAAATCATGACTCGCGCAGACGCAAAAAACAAACCTAGACAGGCTCTCTCTGGCAACGAGCGGAGTCTGCGGAGTATACATATATATATAAGTACACGAGAGGCGAGAGATGCTCGCGCCGCCGTCACGAGCTTGAGCGCGCTTGGCTATCGTCGTCGTGCGGGAAAAGGTCAAGTTCGTCACATAGGCTCGGGCAGAGGAGCGCACGAGGCGCAACCTTCCTCTCTCCATGCCTCCCAAGAGAGCGAGCGAGCTTATCGATCGGTGATCGATTACACCTTCGGCGGCCGCCTCATCGCTTGCGTCAGCGTGGAAAGTCGCGAATCAAGGCTCGGCTGTATATGTACTTACACCGGGAAAGAATGTATGTGTGTCTGCGCTTACACTGTATTCCAGATGATCGGCCGCGGCGATTGTGTCAACTGGAAGCCGCGCGCCGAGATGCTTAGCGCGCATAATAGCGTGTCTGCGATGAGTCGTCGATATACATACGCGCAGGAAAGTGCTAGTATGTATACCTCAGTGTGTACACACAAGAAGAGAGCGCGGAATCTCGCTTATCATCTCTCTCCCGATGCAGCGAGATGACTAAGATCCGGTTTTCTGCACACCTTTCTCGGGATTGCTATTCTCATGCAACAAAATAACAATCGCAGCCATTCGATACGCGCGTGCGCCGCTGAACTTGGCTCTCTACTTATCCTATACCTCCGCACTGTGCCCAGCTGTATACACCTATAGTCGCGCGCGCGCGGGGAATTACGTTTTTAACGCTTCCTATTTATGTGGATTTTCTTTATACGCGCCAGTTGTATGGATTCTCGTTTGAGAGTGATTTATCGTTCGGTTGCATGCGTATATGCTCCTATATGTGATGTATGTAATGCCTTTGAATGCGGGCCATTTGAGCGACCCTCGTAGACGGAAGATTACTTATTAATTTAGGTATATATAGGTGTCTATGTAGGTTGAAGGTAGTCTCAATGACGCAGCAGAGGATTTTATAATTGAATGATTGAACAGCCAGGTAAATATACTCGTAATTTTCATAGTTTATGAACGCGAAGCGCACATTGTATGCAAATGAGGCTGCTATAACAAAAACTTTATAATAGTGGAAATGTTATACGCGTATACACTTGTATAAAAATTATAAACATAGTTAACATAGGTCGCGACACTAAATTTTTTATAATTTGTAAATCTGAATCATTTTCTTAAAATAAAAGTTCATATATGGATTTTGAAAAAGACAGAAATAGAGTAGGCACAGCAAGTTTCCACTATGTAAATAAAATTTATCGCCTAACAAGACAGATTTTATCACACTTCATCCAACATCTCTTGAAAATACAATTTCTTGAAAATAAATAGAAAATTCCTACATTGCATCCAAGTAGTTACCCACCATCACACACACTTATTTAGAAAATGACAACAACGAAGGTTCGCAAACATTACGACAAGAGGTTCACGGGAGTTGAACTCTTTTCATAATAATTCCCGCCACTGGCTAATACGAGGACAGTTACGAGCGTAGCCGATTGTCGAACACTCGTCGAACTCTTCCGCCTGCCTTCACATATAATATGATGGGAAAGCCATAAACGCGCGACTGCTGCAATAACCCTCGAAAAACTCGTGTCTTTTTCCGCGCGATTTACGAGCCGGTGGCCTGACCATCACCACCAGCTTTTCAAATTAAACGCGACCGCAGCTTTCTTCCTCAAATGCCCGGCGTGCACGGTCAGCAGAGCCAGGACGATGTTTGCCGAGCTGCAGATATATACATAGGAGGAGGAGGCCGATCGCAGATGACGATGGGGCAGGTCATCGACGTGCGCCTCCTCCTCTCGACCAGCGCAGCACACGTTCGCCTGTGTCATTACCGTCACGTTCTTCAACTCCTCCGCGACTTTTACGCTTCTTTTATTCGACTGTTCCATGTAAATCCAGCCTCTCGGTGCAGCGCGTCGCCGTTTCCGCGTTTAATTTCGCCGTGGCTGATGAGCTTTTTGTGTAGCTCTCACGGAGAATCTACGAAATTCTAATTGAAAATACTCGCCGAGGTTTTGCTCGCCGTGGTTAAGTGTATTATGTTACGGGGAATTGATAAAATCAGGCGGATATCTATCTGATGCGTTATGGTCGGGATTACGTATATTTAAGTTGCAAAGTAGTTTTAGCTCCTCGGAATTTGATAAGGATTATGGAAAGTTTTTGAAAAAAATGTTGTTCTAAAATCTAAATGATTGTTAAGCTACGCTCCTATCTAAATGTGGCGCATGGTCACATAAAACTGTAAATTCTTAACAAAATTTTACTTCGACTTCTAATACTGTATAATGTTCGTGTTTATGAAGGTTCGTAATGATATTTTATTAGTTAATTTTGCATTTTATATGAGAAAAGTAAGATATTATTTATGTTCGTATCCATAGTTTACTTCAGTTGAATAAATTATTTTATGTATAGGTGTTTCATTATGGATATTTTGTTCAGTTATGAATTAAATTATATGTAAAACCTTCTAAATAATATTACTCTTATCAGTTAAATTTTTTCTGACTCGCGAGACACCAACGAGAATCTGCCTATCGGAGGAGGATTTCCGCTAAAAATAGGGCCGAGAGAATATTTTCCTATGGAAGGAGGAATCATCTTGCAACAGGAAATCACGATAATTCCTATAAATTTTTTCTCGCAGGAGGAACCCTTCTTTGTCGCATGAAGATTTTCTTGGGAGGAATTTCATTTCAAGAAATGTATTAGAATTGTTACACTGAGGGAAAATTAGTAGAATAATTATAAAAACACTCAGTAAAAACTACCATACTGCAGGGGGAAACCGACCACAGACTGACAGTCTGGTAATT
>JAPYZP010007291.1:0-11298 GCA_030522985.1 Torymus sinensis
GAGAGAGAGAGAGAGAGAGAGAGAGAGAGAGAGAGAGAGGCAATTTGGAGGCTAAATGAAAATGTAAATCCGCTATTTTGGAGGGGCTTTGTGTATTATACGTCATTGAAGGATTATGTTATTGCGAGTCTGCTTTTATTCGACAATTTTCGTTTCGATGCGGTGTAGATGAGTTGGCTGCTTTATCTGAACGTTTCACCATAAAAAAAGTAATTTTATTCCTAAAGCAGGTATTAAAAATAAAATCGAATAATTGGCGCGATACTGACTATGTATTTCAACACCGAACGCTGTATATCAATGCTGTACAAAGTTATAAAGGGGGATGTTTACGGATTGATTATTTAGAATTTATCAATATATGAGATTCAAAAAAAGAGTTAATTGGGGAGGTAAAGGATAAGTTAGCTAAAATAAGTAGAAAAAAAGAGATTTCATCCGACATTGAGTAGTGAAAATTGACAAAAATAACTTGTTGAACGTCAAAACTCGTTGGCATTCTCCTTTCTATTTCCCATTTTGTACATTTTCTTGTAAACAACTACATTTATTCAAAGCTAGTACTCGCTTTTTCTAATGCATAACACTTCCAGTATAGATACTCTATTCATATCAGATACGGTTAATATCGTTAATTATAATGGATGAAAATCTGTATAATGCATACATAATCTCTTCACACAACAATATTTCTTTTTGTAATCTTTTCGTCAATATACACTTTCAATTAAAACTGTTGTCGAGTATTATCAAGGAAAACTATTTGAAAAGAATATATATATATCTCTGCAGCGAGCATAAAAACTCGGTGATGTATAAAAGCGACGCGTGCGTGGATCTCCCAGTGCGACAGCTGCGCTACTACATCTCGAAAATAAATCCTCGCACGCTGCTGCTAATAGCAACGGGAAAGCCACGAAGCGAGGAGGCAGCGCGTGCACGCGAGAGCAAATACCCAAAGTGACAAATAACTAAAACAAATCATTTCGCTCTTTCTCCTTCTATTCTCGAAAAGGTGGCTCTCTTCGACATGACGCTGGCCGCGCTCTGCTGCTGCTCGTTCGGCCGAACAATGAAGAGATAAATCCTCCCGTCCCGCGCTCGCGCGCGGGCTAAAAGACGCGCGGTGGCGCGCCGGCAGCTCGTGGTGGAGATGGAGAAAATGAAGTAGTCGTGTAGCCTATTAACCGTCTGAAGAGTGAGCGATACCGGAAGGGAGATTTCTCCCGCTGAAGTGTACACAGAGAGAGAGAGAGAGAGGCGCTCGACAGAGTGGCACTGGCTTTTCTCTCGGCAGCTGCCCCGCCGCCGGGCTCGGATTGCTTCGACAGTTACATAATAATCCTCTTAACACCGAGCGCCCCATGCTGGAAGATCGCGGTAGACGCCTCTGAATCACTTGACATTCTTCTCATGTGTCGTGTCGCGCCAGTGGCTTGGAAAAAAGCTCCGGTATAAGAGTGATTATTCGGGGGCATTTTTACGTGTACACGTCCTGTCGCCACGAGCGAGCAACCGTCGGTGCAAATCTGTCAGCGGTGCGCTCTCGAGCCTATATTTATACCGAGGATTAGCTTTCAGAGGGGGGGCACCCATGAATTACGGCTAGTCTGCCTTCTTTTCCGAATGTCATCTCTCGGCTAGTTAATCTTCATTCAGCGCAGCTTCGAGTCAATGAAAAGCTACAGTCGTAGACGAAAGTTACTGACTCAAAAAATAACTAACCATAACACGCAGGTATGATACTTTTACGAATCAGTTTTACAAACACACATTTGATCTATAACAATGAGTTTACATGTAGGGAAATAGTGACAGCTGCGATGTTTATCAATCCGTTCTCGCGTTTACCCAGATCGGCCTTCGGAAATCCCCGTCCCGTTTATATTATCCGGGTGGTCGCGAGGTCTCTCTTTCCGAGTCGAACTCGTGCACGACGGCTGCCATTCTTGCTCGGCTATCTCGGTGGCAAAGTTTGCACTGACGAGAGGAGGGCTCTCCACTGGCATCGCGGCCGGAGTCCATGTACCGACGCGTGCGGACTCTCGGCTGAAAAGCCTCGAGGATGCTTGCTTAGGATCGCCTATAGGGAGAGACGGGCGCGATCGGCTAATGGGCAGCGCACACACGCGAGTCGGGCAGCCGCAGGTTGAAGCGAACCGCCTGACGAGTGCGACCGGTAGCACTCGGGGCTTTACGCGCGTTAAACGTCGGGGCAAACAGAGAGAGATGCGAGCGAGCGCGCGGCCAAATAGACAGACGAAAGAGCGCGTGTTTATGGATTGTATTATTGTACGCGCTACCGCGGGAGAAGAGCGGCCGAGGCACACATAATGGAATATTCTACGCGCGCGCGCGCGCCGAGTGAGGAGGCACTTTTTCACATGCTAATTTTTTCGGCCTGACGATCACGAACTACACTCGCCCGATGGCGTGTGCTTTGTGCTTAAAAGCCAATGGCGCGCCTTTTCTTTGACAAGCCCCGCGGCTTGTGCCGTGCTCTCGTGTGCGCAAGGAGATTCCTTTCGTTTCGTTCTGTATATAAGCCGCGATATCTCGCGCTGATTGACGTCTCGACGAAAATTGCGAGAGGATCGCGCGTGCTACGCCACTAATTCATATTATTCCTGATGGCGAACTGTCAGTTGAGAGCGAAAACTATGACTAAATGTCGGAGGAGAAGAAAAAAAATGACCGCAGCTGCTGCACCGTTTGATCGATGACGATGGATGTGCAAATCATGAAATTAGATTGCTTTGTTTGGCTGCTACGCTGGCGCTTGAAGGATTACACTTTTATAATATAGTTCAAGGTTTATAGCTATGTAGATATGAAAAGTCTATTTAATAAAAGAATAAAATTAGGCGGAGGAATAAAAATTGATGTTATGATTATCTTTCAGGTCTTAACGTAATAATATATACTTATAAACAATAAAGCGAATAGAAATTAACGAAAAATCTTCAATTTCTATAAATTTAAATAATAAACTGACTTGGGTCATTTGTATTTAGAGTTGTTTACTCACTTATACGTCGATACTATAATCTTTTTAATGCACTCTATATACATATAGCCCAGACATTAATTCGAGCATGGCGTTGAGACCTCGAGGTTAGCGCTCGTGGGGGCCGATCGATCCCAGGATGATTTATGAAATCCTCTTTCTAGGTCCGCCGCGTTGATTGATCGTCTCTCGGTTCTCTCTCCCACACACTCACACATACACATATCATGCACAGACACACGAGCACACACGAGCTCTTAGTCTCTCTCTCTCTCTCTCTCTCTCTCTCTCTCTCTCTCTCTCTCCCTCTCTCTCCCTCCCCCTCTCTCTCCTTCCCCTATGTCTATTTTTCTCTTTTTTACTCTCTTTCTCGCCGAGGGTTCAGCCGATTAAAGCGAGTGCTCGTATACTAGACGTCGGGAAAGTCTATCTATCTATCGCGCCCCAACGCCACCTCGATCGTCGGTATACAAAGCGATTTTTTTTTCCTCCTCCGTGATTCGCTACGCGCGGTGCAACGGTTCGAGAACTCGCGCCTGCCGTCTTATATACCCGTGACATCAAACGAGCGTTTCTGAGAATCGATTTGTCAGAATTCCAATTTTCTCAACCTGTCAAGAACGCGTGCGTCTGTTTACACTTTTATGTTGAGAATGAAAGTACTTTCTTTTCTCCTTTAATACGTCTTGAGTTCTTGCATTATCGTTGATTAATTTACATTCTCAAAACCATAAGCCTTAACATAATAGGAAATCTAATACAGCTGCCCATCAATCCGCAGTTTCATCAACTTCTTCTTAAAATCTTTATACGGACAAGATTAATGTTAATATTGCAATTTCTATACGCATTCCAGGTTCCAATAATTTTCAGAGTTCTTTTTTTTCCTCCCTCGTCGCAGGTTTTCGCCGTACCTACCGCGCAAGAAAGAAAGAACGAGTCAAGTATAGAGAGCAAAAGCTGCGAGAGCAAGCGAGGGGGAAGAGAGGAGAGAGAGAGAGAGAGAGAGGGAAGGCCGCGAGCGTAAATCTACTGGATGTCTGGGGCGAAAGGTGCGACATATCTTATCGTAAACGTCTCATAACGGCGTTGCGGCAGTAACGACGCGTGACACACGACGACGTAAAGCCCTGCGAGAGCAGCGAGCTATATAGCGAACGAGCGAGCGCGCAGCCGGGGCTCGTAAACCTCGGCGATGGTGTGCGCGCGCGGCGAGGTATTGAAGCCGGCGGGCCCACCCTCTCGCGCTGGGGCGAATAAACGAAGAAATAAGAGGAGAAAACATGAACGCGGCGAAGGAGCAAGAGAGAGAGAGAGAGTGAGTGAGAAGGGGGAGGGAAAGAGTCATAAAGGAGAGGCAGCGAAAGAGAGACAGGTGGAGAACGAGGGGCGGAAAAAGTGCTAGGATTAGAGGGCGAGACCGAGAGAGATTGTGTGTAAGGCGAAAGAAGCAGTGGTAATGCCGAGGAGGAGGGCCCATCGGATCATTTATGACGTCAGGCGCTGCTGGCCCTGCGCGAGCCGACGCTGTCGCAATCACGCCGCGTGCCCGTAAAGTAAACATTCGGCACATCAAAGAGCCGCCTTCCGCTCTCCTTCTCTCGGCTTTATTTCACTTCTTATCCTTTCCGTTCTCCGCGCGCTCTCCTTTTTTTTTATTCGCTACAGTCCTGTCTGTTTGCGTCTTCCTCTCGACGCCATGACGAACACACGTGCATGCGCACTTGCTCTCACGATGTACTTGCATCTGCGATGCACCTGCAGCTTTGCTCTGGTAGATTCTTTTTCCAATAAACAGTTTTATGCAGTTTGATCCTCAATGTTCCTTCCTGGATTTTGTTAAACTATTGGTCAATAATTATACATTAGATTCATTCTTCATGGGCAACGATATAACGTGTGTGTTGATTCAAAAATTTTGAAATAGTATAATATATATATAATAAAAGTAGCATAATCAAAACAGAATTATATGTTTTCTGTGTGCGGGAAATTGCATTCAAAAGAAGAGTAAAAGTTTAGCATGATGTACCTATTTTAAGCTGAAATGCGGAAAGTTCATACTCTATACTATCAGTTCACGGCAACTGCGAAGCACATCTCATTCCTCTCGGCGACGCTATCATCGTCCCTATTGCAGATGGTCCTAGGGGACCTCTCGTATATAGTTGCCGGCTGTCGTGTGCAAAACGAGTTGGCGAATGTTCACGCGTCGGCGGCCCAGTGCATCACTCAACGACGTGCAAGTACACGTTCGCGCGTTTGCATTTGCATCTGAGGCGCGCCGCCGCCGAAACTGTTTTGCTTCTGCTGCTGAAAGATCAGAGAGATACGTTTTGTCACGACCTTGAGATATTTATCCGTTAATTTCAGCGCTTGACAGGATTTAACTTTCTCCTGTTAAAAGGCAGTAAAGATATCACTTTGAGGTTTCGCTATAAAGTGCTTGCGTAAAGCGGCATATGTAATTCAGATAAGTATGCGCGAGATAAATTCAACGTTATACGTCGGTATATTAAAGTTTTATAAGGGAAAAATTACGATTTCATTAAATTTAGCTCCCATAAAGATAAGTTTAAATATTGCCTGAATAGCTCGAACTATTTTTTGCAAGAAGGCTCATGAAATATTAATTTCTCTAGAATACATTTTTCTGCAGCGGTATAAATAATTCTATATGAGAAATACGCGTGAATTTTAACCAGGATAAGACTTGTCGACTCATGCGCGACAATCATGGCGATCGTGTAAAGAGAGTCGACGTTACGGCTCTATTGCGTAATAGACAATGTCTTGGCGTGTAACCTGGCGGGCTACCGCGCCTTTCATACAAGCCAATTATATTTTAGTAATATTTAATATGAAAATATTGATTAACTTTCTCATTCGCTGTCACATCTACTTACGCCTATTTTTCCTGATCATCAATCATCAATAACAGATGAAGTCTAAAGTAATGACTATACACGTTCCCCTGTCCTTCAGCGTATATCTAGATAAATTTATATCCTCGAGCGCGTTCTTTTACACATTTCTATAACATAATGACGATGAATAAACACATAGATCCATCGATAAGCAACGATCGATCCATTGTATCGTTCATTCTCCTCCGGCGTCACGAATGAATTTTACCCTCGCGGGCACAAAAAGGCCACGTTGAATATTATCCCGCCAAGTAATTTCATTCTCGCAGGCCCCACATGAGGGCTCGACGAAACGAGCGCGTCAAATGAAAAGAACATCCCGCTGACGCTCTATAGAACAGCACTATATAGTTCCGACCAAATTGATTCTCATAAAGCAGCTACACGAGATGAAAAACGATCTCGCCGCCGATAGACTCTTAACAGATATATATACGCTCGGATGATTCGCAGGATTCATCAGCGGGCCCTATGCTCTCTTCTCTCCGTTCCACGAGGTCATCGTTGTCCGCGCGCGCACGAGATATATAATATAAGTACGGCGGCATCAGGCCCGGCGCCTCGGCGGCGCTGCGGGGAAAATTACACGCGGTCCGCCTCATTCTCTCCTCACGAATCCCTAATGCACGGGACGAGGATAATGACGCGGTCTCGTGCTCCCAGCACTTAAGGGTTGCCAGGCCCTATTTATTAAAGCTCCCGCGGCGCGAAAGCCGATGCCGGCAGCCGAGCCTCGAGAGATGGTTTCCGACAATCAGACGTGCGCGCGCGCGCGATTGTTTGCACGGCGGCGACTTCTGACGAGCGGCCGCGGGCGTTCTCACGATCGCCCAAAATAGACGGTATCCGCTCGGCGCTTGACGCCTTTCGACGTGTTTGACTTATCGCGCACGTAAAAATATACGTTCCTCGAGCAGTTTCGAACCTTAAGTGCATTGGAACGACCGCGAGCTTTGAGTTGCTATTGTCATTGCGGAGTTTGTCACTTCAAAAGACTCTTGAGGGAGAATATTTTTCACTTGCAGTTTAATAATAAAACTCTTCTACTGACATTCATAATTACAAAAGTAGCTATAGAGTATTCAAAATTTTGTTTCATAAATTCATGCTTACTTTCTATTATGCAATAATATCATTCAAATACTAAAAATTATATTCTTTGTACTTAAATGTATAATTATTATCATTCCGTTTTGAAATGTGCACAGTTGGGAATCAGGCCCGGTTCACAAGTTTTGTGTTAAAAACGGAATTAATTTTATTCCAGTCATCGTGTACATATGCAATGAAGAGGATAGACAGGATCGTGACAGGAGCCAGGACAGTGGGATAAGCAAAAGGCGGGTACGACCCGGTTATAGGCCTCGAACTGTCTGCTTAAATAGTGAGCTTCTACTTCCAGCAAAGGAAGCTAGTAATTAATACAGACTAAGGAAGAACTGGATCAGCAGAAGTTCCTCAGGGATCGGTTAAGGTAGCTCATGAGAGCTACTAGACCTAAAGCTATGACAATTTTTTTCAAAGATTCATTTACACATTCCAATCTGAAAACTGATATCACAGAAAAAAGGGTTCTTAACACAACGGAAAAAATTTTTCTTAGAAAGTTTCCAATGTTGGTAAAGTTCATTTTTGACACTAAAAGAAAATTCAATAAGTATTTATAATCTTTTTTGTTTCTTAATTAATTTTAACTTGCAAAGTCTCATTTTCTTCCTTGTTCAATTTCAGGGGGAGGTACCGATATAAAAATTGCAAAATTTTCAATACCCGCAAAGTTATATGCAATTGTTTAGGAAATTCGGTGAAAAATTTACAAACAATTTCATATAACTTTGCAGGTTTTGAAAATTCGGTTCAGTACGATATCCTTCTTCAATTGAGATATCCTAAAGTAGTCACTGTAGCAGCGTTTGCGGATGACGTCGTGATGATGGCGATGGCGTACGATCCGACTGAGCTGGAAATAATCTAAAACCAGGCACTGGAAATGATAAACGAGTGGATGAAGAGCACAGGTTTGAGACTGGCTGAAAAAGAGCGAGGCTGTGCTGATAACCAAGAGACGAAAGTTCAAACAGCCATGCTATGAGTAGAACAGCTGTAAGATACCATTTAAAGACCAAATTTTGATGTTACCGAAGCAGCCAAGAAAGCAGACCGCGTAGCATCAGCACTCTCAAGTTGATGCCCAACGTTGGAGGACCTAGAAACGACCGAAGGACCCTCCTGGTGAACATGGTTAATTCCACCCTTCTATACGGCACACCAGTCTTAATCCCAATAGCATCGCAAAGTATCGTATCGAGCAAAGGCTAACCATTGGATTGAGGACGATCTCCAAAGATACAGCCAACGAGTTATCTTCGACTCCGCCTGTACGCCTCTTTGCCAAGGAGAGGGCAAACATCTGGCTAGAATAGAAAATGATCCATCAGTTACAGAGCCCGAGATCTCCTACTCGTCGATTAACAAACTGATACATAGAGTCAGTGATTGGGTGGAACGCACATACGGCAAACTGGATTACCACAGTACCACCTAGTGCAAGCTCTCAGTGGACAGGGATGTTTTGGCACTTACCTGCTAAAATTTTCAACACAGAAATAATGCGGCATGTCAACACAGTGGCCATGAGTCCGATGATTCTGAACACTTGGTGTTCACATGTTCAGCCTTTTGTCATGCAACAACGTCGTGCAAGAAATGCCGACATGCAAATTGAACCACAGCCTACTTCTTAAGGGGCATGCCTGGACTAAAGCTCGAAAAAAATAGATTTTAGTATAATTATTCAGGTTAGTATTTTTTCAGATTTATATAAAAAAACAACTTTATACCTCAAAAACATACATAGATTTTGACTATTCGATGCTAAAAATATATACTTGTAATCGCAGGAGGATGTAAATAAATTTCAGACGTTGGGAATGTTTTATATTAAATACTATTTTACAAGTAGTTTCAGGGATAATTTCAAATGTAATGGGTGAAAATCATTCAGAATTTAGAAAAATTCATATCATTTTGTGTAATATATGTTCTTGTATTACAATCTATATTTGGTTAAAGGGAAAAAAAATGTTTTCCTCAACTGTACAATACCCTTAATTAATGTTTGCGTAACATGATGTGTATTCTTGTTTTTACTTCCTTGAACATTAGCATACTACTTTCAAATATCGCCAACACTTAATTTAATTGCACTACTAACACAATAAGAAAATTGATCATAATCGGAACAAATATGGCGACGGAGGGTAATTAACAGTGGACGTAATACTATGAAAAGTTAAAAGTCAGTATACTCAGGTAATCCCAACTAAGAGCTTTGTTGTAAAGTTCTATGAAGAAGGATATTTTATTCAAATTACGATAATGCTAATATTAATGTGGAAAAAGAATAAAATGCAGTTGAATTTTTCGGTGAAAACAGTTTTTCGTTTACTGTCATTTTATATGAAAGTTTTTGCAATCTGGCCAATGTATGGCGATTCTACGAGATTGTCGGTGTTCTCGTACCGTGTTTTGTGGTGTTTTTATTTGATAAATCATATAGTTCTTATAGTTCCAACGATACAAGCTTTTTTGATGAATGATGATGACATATTCACAGCTTCTAATTCTTGGATAGAAATAATTACTGTGGTAGAATGCATCCTTATATTGATTCATTTTATTTTTCATGAACAACGAATGAAAGTATGTTTTTCTAAGTATGTGGAGTTGTACACAACTAATATATTCAACGCTTTACAATTTATAGCAACCCCATTTCTTTTACGCATCATAATTTTCGGGTGTCTCAATAGTGTTATTAGTTGATACGATTACGATACAAATTTTTATTTATCGCTAAAATTAAGAGATATTTTTTCTGTAAGAACTAGAATTAATTAATAAAATAAACTCTCATTTGTAATATTTATTTTAATATTTCTGATTTCTGATGTTTATTATAATTAACATTGGTTCGATACCTATATAACCTTTAAAATAAGAGAAATATTTCGTAACTTTGAAATCTTGGAAGCATCACGATTGAGATTTCTTAATTTTCATTAAGTTACTATTGTTTTAACATATTTGTTATTTAATATTTAGGCTTTAATATCATCAGTCAAAAATCTACTCATAAGTGAAGATCAATTGGTTTCTTTGGATAATAGAAAAGTATATCTAATCACCTCGATTATGATAATCCTTTTATACGCAATCCTTATATACATGTCCTTTCGAAAACCAAAACCATTAGAGAATAAAGGGTTGATTATGACAACTCGATATACTTTCGAAATTGAATCGATCACCCTCAAAACGTTTCTTTATTGTAACCAAATGTTGGTACTGATGCACACGGCCATGATTTTGGTAGTGGATGGAATTGTTGTAATGCTAATGTACATATGTGCAGTGCGACTGAAAATTCTTGAAAACCAATTGAAACGTGTCGTAATGTATAAAGAATTAACGGAACTTATACGGAAACATCAAGATATTTTAAGGTAATAGTCATATATATTTACAAATTATTATTTTAACGCTATTCACGTAATATTTTGCATAAATTTTATAATTCATTTGATAGATTAATACAAGATACGAATCAAATAGTTGGAGTAATAGTTATAAAAACTATTATAAGTTTTATGTGTCTTAGTATTAGCGCAGGAATACAAGTGTTGAGTGTAAGTCCAACGCGTCAAATTAAGTTTATGTTAAAGTTAAAAGAGGATTAAAGCTTAAGGTATATTATTTCAGCAAAAAGAATTCACGTCAAATATGTTGCCCCAGTTTTTTATTCTCAGTATCGGTTACTTAAGAATTTATTTATATGCTGAAAGCGCTGACAACGTGACAACACTTGTAAGCAAATTGGAAAATAGCATTTCGTAGATTTCTTCTACTCTAATTAAAAAATTGTCTGTTCTAGAGTGAATCTATAGGAACGACCACATATTTCACAACCTGGTACGAAGAAAACTCAAAGTACATTATTGCAAAAATCATTATTATCAATCGATGTCAAAAACCTCCACGGATACACGTGAGTGGCTTTATGGCAGCACTCAATCGAACCTATTTACGAACCGTAAGGATATTTTACTCTACCTAAATGAAATATAGTACCAATATTTTTGATAATTTATAAAGTGGTAATGGTTTTCAGATATTATTTACGACGTTTTCATATTTTATGACCATCCGGACAATAATAAGTCAATAAACAAAACTTTTAAGCCAAAGGACTCTTTTTAGAAATTGATGACTGTTGAGGAATCAAGGTAATTTAAATCTCGCGCGCCCGCGCCCCTCGCGGTCCTACTCACGGCACTGCCACGGCGCGGCAGCACTCACGAGCTG
>JAPYZP010007292.1:0-10441 GCA_030522985.1 Torymus sinensis
TCTTACCTTGCTCGATTTTCTCACTCGCTTCGCTCGTGCGAAAAACCTCGAGCAAGGTAGAAAATCACCTCCCACAACAGTGTCATAATATACTATTTAAACTTATATAAGTATAATAGATTGAAACACCACGAAATATAAATTGACAGTAAAAATTTTGGTTGACAAAAACGTTTATCTCCAATGAATCAAAAAGGCCTTATAAATATTTTGTAACAACGGAGATGAATTTTCTTTTAGTCTTTATAAGAATGAATGCAAAAAGTACAAAAAGGTTATACTGCATCTCGTATTATAAAATTCACTAAATTGTTCTAAAGGTACTACCGACTTACCATCGATATATTTAACACCAAAACCGTCACCATCCACCGCACTACCTTCATCCTTAGAACATTTGAAGAGCGGACAATGGCTTCACGCTTATGCCATATCGGGCGCAGTGCGAAAAAATTAACGAGAATTCAGGCTTGGACGGAGCAATTGAAAAAGCGCCGCGGCGTCGAGGTGCGAAGCTTTTTTTCGCCTGCTCTCTTTCTCTCGCTTACTCCTTTCTCTCTTTCTCCCACGCGATTTTTTGTTCTCCCACTGGCGTGTGTTTCATATTTACTTGGCGGCGGAACTTTTTGCGTGGGATTTAAGTAAGGCGAGAGCATGGAGAAGAGGGTCGAGGTTTTTCGACGAGGCGATTGTTTAGGCCGAGATTGATTATGAAGCTCGCTGTTATTAAATTTCATTGTTTCGGGGTCTATGGTTTTCACTTTACGTGGTTATTCTTATATAAAGCAAAGGTTTTACCTTTTTAATACGAAATTATGAAATAAAAGTTAACGATTTTTCCTTAATAAAAAATACACTATTAAATATTATTGATTTCATAAAGAACTAATACAAATGTATTAACAGTTTTTACAGATATCAATTTAAAAACTAAATTTAAATATCTCTCTACGTTTGAAAATGAATTCTCAGTTCCCGTAAATATACCCTCCTTACAAATTACAAGCATCTTATTTGGCCGTAAAATTACTCGCTCTCGCACTACAAATCTCTCCCTCCCTCTCTCTCATTCCCACTTCCCCTGCAACATACGCATCAACAGCCCATACAGCCCCGGCACAACTCTCATTTCGGCAAGCTAGCGGGACCGATCGTGCGTTCGCGTGCAAATAAAATATACATTACGCGGCATGAAAGGTCCGGATAAGTCCGCGCGCTGCCGTCCCGGCACGTCGGGGAATATCCGCCGCTCCGGCTTCTCGGCACACGGCGCAAATATTGGCGCGGCCGCGTGTACGTATAATACTTGGTAAAAAGGAATGGTGCTGATGCCGGGATTAAATGTTTGCGGGTGATTTCTGACTTGGGCTACTGCTGCTGTGGATTGCTTTTCCCGCTATAAGTCTTATCGAGAATTTAGCCTTTCGCGTAATAAATCGCTCCTGCAGTATAAGAGAAAAAAGAAATGTTCAACTACGTGTCTAACTCCTCATAAAGCTTCCTCGAACGGTGCATATTAATTTCATCGCCCCCTGCTCCTCGTTCGACTCTTAATTACGAAATTCCTTGCCGTTCGGCGCGCATGGGCCCGTAGAAAAGAATCGCCGCGGAAAACACGCGGCGCTCCTGGCCGGCCGAGCGTTAAGGCACTCGGTCCAATTAACGTCTCGTTATTAAATTTTTTGCCCGACGCGACGACGCGCGAGTAATCCGGCGCTCCGCTGTCCCCATTGTCGCTGCTGATTCGGTTTCCAGCTTCTGCTGCTATTGTGTGTGCAAGTGGAGCTGTAGGAATGTGATGTATGAATTACTGGATGGCTCGTGTGGAAAAAAGGGTCGGCAGAGGTGATCGTCTTGATGCGAATGAGTTCAAATATATGCATCTTACTGTCTCCTACACTTTAATTTCAACAAAGACTACGTTTAAATATTAAATTTAATGTTATAACACGATTTGCCGAGTATTAGCAACGCGAAATTAACGGAATCTTCTTTGTTATAAATGAAATATAACAAGATTTATCTATATCACATCAGTTATACCAACATATCGGGTATATAATTAACAATCAGATTTCGAATTGGAAAAGGTATTGTGTACCAAGACAATTTGTCAAGCCCATCTAGCCTTTCTTAAACAAATTCACTGTACAAAAGCCAACGCATTTATCAGCCATCAGAGCCCATAAGGCAAAAAAGCGAAGACGCCACCTAAAACCTTCCAAAAGCCTCCCTCGCGCAGCTATCGAACAAAGATTCCATTCCAAGACATCATCCTCCTTCTCTTCCTCTTTCTCTTCCTGTACCGTCTCGTACCTCGTTGCGATCGGACGCAACTTCCAGTGTCCGCGCGTCGCGGAGAAAACGGGGACTCGAGGGAAATCACGTTTCAAGTTCTCGAGGGGTAAAGAGTCTCTCTCTCTCGCTCGCGCGCACAACGCCCGCCTCTCCCAAGTGTCCTTTGTTCCGCGACTGCGCTCTCCGTAGGTTTGTTTACGCTTTGAATTGCACGTGTTTGGAGAAAGAGTATAGGGTGACGAGTGTGCGTTTGTCCCGTTGTAATTTACAGCTCTAGTGGATGAGTCTTTTCAGGGCCAACGGATTGTTTTGCGATAAGTATTAGGCCATGGTTCAGTGAAATGACAGTTGCAAGCATTAGCTTTATATGTACGACGATAATATAACAAGGTTGGTTTGTAATAAGAGTAGAATAAGGTTTTCTTGCTAAGCTTTTCGAAAAATTGCGCAAAATGACAAAACCACTATATTTAACGACTCCTGTATAGTTCCAAATGCACAGTCGATGGAAAATACATAATAGCAAACTAGACGATTGGAAATAAACAAACAATCTATGGATATACAATTATCTTTTGAAAAAGCCTATTTTCCTTTCTCTGCAGACTGTACAGCAGGCATCGCAGAAACATACTCTCTCTGACTCTCTCTCTCTCTCTCTTTTCTTCTCTCTATCCGCAACAGCAGCTAGTCCGGAAAGGAGGAAATAAAGTCGCGGAGGCGGCAAAAGTTCGTCCATTAGCGATAACAATGAAAGATGGACACCCGCCGCCACCGCCGACGTCGACGACAACGGCGCGCCGCCGCCGCTGCGTTTGTCAGACGGCGGCGTTGTTTTGGCAAGGCGTCCGAGTCAGCTGGAAATCGCCGCGGCGTCTTACCGGCAGCGCGTCCGCGCGTTTGACTGATGATTATTGGCCGGAGTAGCATCTGCCGCCGCGCGTGACGAGTGATTAATCGTTGGAACTGGAGGGGAGGAGAGGATTGCGAATGAGGTGACGATGTCGCGAGGATTCCAGGAATAGGGGATGATGGAGCTTGGAGAGAGACGGAGATGGGAGAATGTTGGGCTATGTAGTTGTTGTTTTTAGTGTCTGCTGACGGTCTGGCTGTTGCGTCACTTTTCCAGAGCTATTCCCGATGCCTCGTGGTAGAGACTTTCGAATCTCGAATCTAGATTTGAATTACAAGTGAATAATAAAAGAAAACCAATTGTTCGCGGATAAGAAGAAAATATATAGATTACAAATTTCCGGAAATGAAAGATGATAATGAGTTTGGTCGGAAATTGCTTTTGATATCCTAAATAATATCAAATCAATACTTACCTCTTAAGATTGAGTCTTACACCTATCATATCTAAGCCTAGGCAATCCTGCCTCAAATGATACCAACATTCAATCTGTGTAGTCACTCGTAAAAATATCCAAAAACTAAGTCCCTCCGACAAACTTTCTTGCCGATCCCTTATTAGACGGGGGTAATTGATCCGCGGAAAAATAGCCACAGCGGAACTTTTATGAATGTGTGCGGACGCGCGTGTGTGTGTGTGTGTATGTTATCGCCGGCGCGACTCCTCCCAACGTCGCAAGTCAACGTGTGTACGAGCGATAAAGTGCAAGGAAGAAGAGGGCAAAGTTCGTCTGGTGCGGCTATTATCGACGCGCTGGAATCCTAGAGCTAAGATTAAAATGTGAACCAGATAAAAGCCGCCGACGCTGGCGCGCTTTCCAATTTGAAACTTTTCCGCGGGGAGTTCGGAAAGAGAGGGAGGAGAGAGAGAGAGAGACTTTTCGCGGCTGCGAGCTTTTTTTCCCCACGGCTTCTTTCGGGTTGGGAGATCGACTTTTTTCGTTTGTCAGGTTGCGACTCGCGAAGTTCCTCGGGATTTGCTGGATAATGGGTTGCGGTGGTCGCACCGACAAAGCTGGTACAAATCATGTTCAAGAAAGTGTATTTTAGCTCAAAAAAAAAGAAAAAAAGGTTTGATCATTGAACTAAGAAACCAAAAATTGACCAATTGAAGATTTGGTAAGGCACTGGTTATTATAAATTGATCATAGTTACAAAAATGCTTGTAGAGTTTATCGTTTACTTTTGATTATATCAGAAATTTTCATGAATACGTATATTTAATAAACTCAAACCTAAAAAAAATGAAATGATTTTATTCATGGAATCAAAAGAAAAAACTTTCTCCCCAGAAAACCAGCTTATCAATCCCATTACCAACCCTCCGATGACGACGCTAAAAAAAACCACGCAAACGAGCTGCGGTCATAGTTACAAGGACGCGACGTATGGGAAAGCGAGAGACTCGACTCCTCGGACTCGGATTGCGATACCTAATCCGATTTAGCGCCGAGCGCTAATTAATCGGCCGGCGACGACGTGTTGCGAGAAATATTACGAGAGACGACGTGTGGGATTAGCGAGGGAACAAAGGACGCCGATGAGTAGTGTCGTTGAGTTTTTCTCGTGGAGAAATTGTAGGACGGATAACGGGAAACACTCGTCTCGACTGTGGACACAATATGAACGTGTATTTTATTGAGTGACTAAAGAGTAAATTCCTTCGTAACAAGTTGTAAAATAGCTGAACACTTTTAATAATGACTAATTCTTAAATGAACGTCTCTAAGCAGGGAGACAAACCAAATCATACCCGCGTTATTTATCAAAACCTCAGCACTTCCTTTAACCCACCTTCCCACACATACTGAGCTCGGCAGCATCCCCGAGCCATTTAGCAAGTCAATATCGCGGCGGCGACTGCTCCACCCTCGCGCCAAAATATTAATGGAATCCCTTTAAACGTCATCCTCTTGACCTGCTCTTCCTCCCTTGATTCTGCCAACTTCGAGAATAGAGAGGGGCGCGCGGGAGTAGGCGAAGCTTCTAACTAGGCACTGGTAGCAAGCATTATGCCAATTAGCACAATTAGCCGACGCAAGCAAGCAAGCGCTTGATTTTCCGCCTCTATGCATTAAACATGCGTGTGCCGCGCAGTGTGGAACGAGTTTTGTCACTATCCAGCTCAAGCGTAAAAATGATGAAATTTCAATTTCGCCAAGGTACTTGGCCCCCCTCCTCCCCCCGGCGAACGAATTGAGCTGCGAATTATTTTTATATACCCGAGAGAGAAGCCTCGATATCTACTTTCGTGTATCGTAAAAAGAGAAGCCATTTTGAATATATATACAAACCAGTCGGCACACGAGAACAGCTTCGAATTCAATTAGCTTAAAGCGTTTATTTGCCAGGCCGGCCGCAAAGAGAAGAGGGCGACCGAGACAATGAGCGTATACGAAGCGCCGTTCGATAAACCGAATACGAGCGCAGGGGGGAAAAAGGGGGGATATGAAACCCTCTCAAAATTGCACCTAATAAAATGCAAATCGAACAATAGCGCGAGCACGTGTACGCGCCGCTGTTGGCGAATGGTCGAAAAATTGAAACCTTAGGACGAGCCGGGAGAATTTCCTTCGAGAAAGATCATATATACGTGGGCGTTTCCGTGTATTATGGTAAAGAGGGGCTGTGTCGAGTTTTTCCACGTAAAAATAGAGAAATTGTTAAAAAAAAATCTATGTACTCTTAATTGATATGCAAAACGAAATTAAAGTTCACTTTTATGCATTGTAGATGCACTGCAGATCAAATTTTCAAGTCAATCAAGTCCTATTTTATTTTATTTAAATTTAGAAAAATTAATCTGCCGAAACCCCTTCTAAAATCCAGCTTCGAGAAGCTTTCTCACCACGGAAAACCTACTACCTCGACTACAACTACGTGTATTGGCATCACGCACGTGCGCGCGCGCCTCGTCGTCGTCATCGCCGTCGTCGTCGCGGGCGCCTTTAGTACGCGGCACACACGTGCCACGCAACGCGCGCGCGCGCATTCATATGCGAGAGAGAAAGAGAAGGAGAGAGACGCTAGCACTCGGCGGTAACACTGCGGTATGCAGTTGATTATGGCCGGCTATATGAAGGGGCTCGACGTGCCCCGGCATCTTGAGCGCCGAGGCAGCAGCAGCAGCAGCAGCCCACTTCTGCGAGAGTTCTGTATATATGTATAGGCGTGTATGCGAATGCGTGCCTTAGTCGTGCGATATGGAGTTTGGAAAGTGGACGGTTTTGCGGAAGGTGGTGAGGTATGAATGGCTAATTGAGTTATATCTTTTGCTCCCTCTGTAAATGACTTTAATATTCTTGTCCCTCCAAGTAAATTGCAATTCTTTTTGTGACTTGAAACACTAGAAATTCGTATTTATCTGTTTTTCAGTTAGTCATGATAAATAGTCATTCTCTTTCAGGTACTATAATCATTCGTTTTCTCTCTAGACCGTGAAAACTTATCCAAAAACTAAGCAATCCCTAGCCATCTTTGCACAATCCTCGAGGCAAACTTCGCACCTCGAGGCACACCCGTTGCCTCAGCTCAGCGCAGCAGCTAGTGCGTAACAAGCTGTCGGGTCGGTGGTGCTGCATCCCCCGAGTCAATAAGCACGATAATTCAGGCACGAGGAAACAAAGCCATCATGTCGGGAGGTACACCTATACGCATACAGACTCGTCCGGCAATATCCGGTGTCTTGAGGACGACAGAGTTTCCGCCGTGTCCCGGGAGGGATGCGCACGTACTGCGCTGAGTGAAGGGTTATTTTAGCGAGGCCAAATAGTTTGCTAGCCAGCAAATTTTTGTCAATTATAATGGGGAAATACGAGGCTTTTCCTCCCAACGCTTTAATCGTGAGCCCCGAAAAATACAAGCCGTCGATCCCGGTGGGCGGGAGAGCAGACTCCAAAGAAAACAGTGATTAAACGTCGCTCTCATCTCATATTTTCCTATTAAACACGCCGAAATTAATTTCAGCTGCCCCATGCCTCTAAGCCCATTAGCAAACTCTCGCGCTCGCGAGTATTACCGCAGCAGTGATGATTCGGCCGGAAAAATATTTATCCTGAAAATTTTAATAGCTCCCTCGTTGTCTCGAGTAGATTTTTCGAAGCTCATAATACCCCGGGCCCGGGGTAAATAAACGCATCGATATAGTGACGAGTGGCTGCAGCGGCTAAAATTCAATTACGCTCATCCGTGCAAACATGGGCATGTCCGGTTGATTACCGGGTAAAGAAAAAAATTACAGTCAAATATTGAGCTCTGCGTGGCGGCCATTTTCCGCGTTGCCCCTCTGTTATGTTTTTTTCCTCTGGCGGAAAATCGTACGCTGCAACTCGTATGTATACATATATTCACGGGATACGCGAACATCCGGTAGACGGGTGCTGTGTGAAAAACGTATACGCGAGGGAGACTTGCGTGCGCTGGGGTAATGACACGCGAGTGTACATATGTGTCACTACGCACGCTTGTGTAGGTTTGTAACGAAATCTGATTGTTGTTTTTATGCCGTTTTTAATTATTGAGCCTTTTTTTATTTCAGATAAAAGTAAATGATGATAAAAACATGGATATATGAAAGAATTCAATGCTCTTTTATTTTCAAATGAATTCGAAAATACAAATTTTAATAGATCGTTTGTGTTTTTTTTTTCAATTATGAAAAAAAAAGTATGATTATAAAAATTTTTATTTTGATACTATTTCCCATTTTCATACTGATTTCTATTATTAATCATGATTATTTCTTAAGAATCAGACATACAATGTTCTTCGAAACATCATGGGGAAGAAAATTTAAGTCTTACACAGATCCACGTCTGTACCATGCCCAATGCAAAAGCAGCACACGTACACACACGGTCACACAGACATGCACGTAAAACCGCACGCGAAAAATGAGCGGAAAAAGCAGAGGCGAGGGAAATTGCGAGCGGCGCTCGCCCAGCCGATCTAATCGAGTGAAATTTAATCGAGCACTCTTCCCATCGCACGAGCGTATCTCTCTCTCTCTCTCTCTCTCTCTCTCTCTCTCTCTCTCTCTCTCTCCCTCTCTCTCCCTCCCTCTCTCTTTCGATTGGCTTTCCGGCTTGTTTTACACGCGTTGATGATTTTTAACGCAACTCTGCGCGAACCGAGGTTATTTTATTTGACTTTTCGATTCTCTTTTTAATTCGGATTTATACGAGAGAATGTAAGGGCTATCTCTCTCTCCCTCTGGCTGCGCTCGCTTTATTTATCCGCCCTTAATGAACGAGAGAGGTATTACAGTTTTTCGCAAGCGTTCAGGATTTTCATCCACGATGCCAGTGCAATCCGAAGTTAATTAATTAGGTATACCTGTCTGTGTGCGTATTATTGTCCCGGGATTCCGGAAAAATGGGCGAGGAATCTTTTTCGCCCGCGCATTTTTGATGGTTTTATTAAATTTTGCGAGCTAGGTATGGAAGTAATTAAAAATGAATTTCATTGGAAAGGATTTTTTCCACTAACAGAGGGAGAGAGGGGAGGGGAGAGAGAGAGAGATGGAAAATGGTAAAATGACGTTTTCCTGATACAACGGGTCAGGAAAAAATGTTGAAAAATTAATTCGTCGGAATTTTTCGTTTTGCGTATTGAGGGATATTAATTGGAAAAATGAAAAGTTAATACGTCCCAACTGAAGTTTTAAAAATATAATCAATCAATGCGGCATTGCCACGACAAAACCTTGTCCCAAGCATTTATTGCTCATCACAATAACGTACACATACATATCCACGAAGAAGCGCCACCGCCACGTCGCAATAAACCATCAAAGAGGCCGCGCGCGCCTTTGTCATCGGCAAGTCCTCGCAGGCAAATTATGCTTTCGATATTAACTTCACGTCGCAGCGGTGGCAGCAGCAGGCGACTGCGTTGGTGTATTTTGAATTTCGGCGCGCGCGCGCGCGCGCATCTGCAGGACATTAAGTTGTCGTGCGACTCTCTCTCTCCGATATGAAAGTCCAACAGTAATTACGGGATAAGTATACGGTAGATTGGTGTTTTGTTTTTTTCTAATTTCATCTTTAAGGGAGAAACGAAAATAATTAAAGAAAATTATAGATTTAAAAAAGTGTATTTTCGCTTTACCACTTCACTAATTTTCGACTCACAAGAGAGAACAACACAATTTTGACATTTATTAATACCAGTAGATAAAGCATTAGTCAAAAGCCTATCATTGTAGTGAATAGTTGGTTGAAATATTTATTTCCTTTAGCGAATAATCACTGGAAAACCAAAATTACAACGCCCACCGACCAAATTTCCACACCAACTATCATCCGGGCATCGTCCCACTTAATTAGAGCGCGAATCGGCACGCGATTTGATATTATCATTGACTTGGACGCAAGCGCGTGAAAAAAAAATGCGGGTGTTAATTTATGCAAAACGAGGCGCGCGCGCGCGAATATCCCTAGGTGATGCACGCGAACGCTCTTCTCTATGGTTCATTAGTGCGCGGCCGCGTATAGCACCCGATCAAATCGCTTGCGCGCGGCTCGTTAATTCTTATTCATTATGGCGCGTCACGCGTTCGCGTTCTCGGGGTTATATTTCGATGCGCAAGGTAGGAGGTAGTTTTTACGAGTTTGGAAGTTGGCTAGAGGAAATTGTTTATTTTGTCAAAGTTTATATGATGAAAGTGAGTTTGACGTTGGCAAGCCAATGTTACGATAGCGTTTTTAAGTTATTCGAAAACAACGAGTCGAGCCTCTTCTCATCGTCTCAATTCAACGAGTAATTAATTTAATATAAGTATATTCAAATTTCCAATCACCATCAGCCCGCAATTTCTCAGTAATCCAAAATAATTCCCCTCTCACCCTTCCTTCCTTGATTCAAAAGTACCCCTGTAAGTTTGGCCTTGCCGGAGGCGCTTGCAAGTGACGTTTAATATATTCCCGCGCATGATAGCCCCCCTGGCTTCCCGATCGGTGTCAATGTCGCCGTCGGAGTTTCCCCATCAGAGGCGCTCTATCTCTCCCCTTTCTTCTTGTCTGGATGGCCGCATGGTGCGCGTAACGACAGAAAGATTGGTTGTCACGCGCGTGCGCTCTCTTTGAACGGCTTACCTCGGTTAGGTCGTAGTTTTTGCAAAGGAAGGTTGTCAATCTTACCGTGGCTCAATTTTCAGCTATTATTAGCATAATTAATATTAGTTTTAAGTATTTTAATATATTAGTAAGTATGAGTGTGTCAAGAAGTTCTC
>JAPYZP010007293.1:0-19660 GCA_030522985.1 Torymus sinensis
TCTTGAACGGTTGCATATTTTGCTCTAAAATTTTAAGGCTGTGTTTTTGGGCTAATTTGGAATCGGTAAAAAAATTTTGAGCAATTTTAAAAGTTTGACAGGAACAGTTGACCTGAAACGTCCCATATATTTATTACTTACGTACGCAAACAGATATAAAACTTTATATTGACTGTAAAATCATTGACTACATATAAGCGTAAAGCGTAAACGTTTGTGTGAGATCTCATTAGTGATCGCTATCCCAGTGCAAATGTCGTGAATCTCACAAATACGTCTAGACGTATCTATATACCTATATTTACGTCCTCTACCACGCTAAAAAAATTAAGCAAAAAAATGAAGTTTTTGAGAAAAATGCATTTTTCTAAAAAGTGCATAACACGTGCGTTTTTTTAATTCTTTTCAAAATAACAAAAAGAAGGTGTAAGAGTACTCAAAACTGAGTAAAATTGTGTGTTACATTGAAAAATTTTTCTTCTAAGTAAGAATTTTCTAGGAAAATATTGTTACGCTAACACATGCAATTTTGATGAAACCAAAAAATAAAAATATACGTGTCAAATTATTTTTGGAGAAGAATATAAATTCTTTTATTCCAAAATAATCGGCGACATAGGCATATGTAAGCTATCTGATTTGAGATGGATTCGGCCTATACTTAATTCATATTTGTATGTAACAAAATTACATGAATATTTTCCAAAACTATTTTACAAAAAACTATTATTTACATAGTACTATGTTTATCTTTTCTATAAAAATTTTATTTAAGTCAAACATAATACTGTTTAGTCAAGTGGATATTCTTCTTAAATATGCCAAGATGTTCTTTATATGGCTTTTGACGAAAATCCTTTGTACGGTAGGAATCCTTTTGCCGTAAAGAGATTTTTAATGCCTCAAGCAACATATTATGGCGTATGTTTGTTATGAAAAATATTTTGTTTACTGTTATTACTTTTATAAAAATTAATTCTATTTAATAATTAAAATATTATTAGATGAGTATTGAAGAATATTTAGTCGTCGATTCGATCTGGGGCTAAGGTGTTTAATTAAATAAAACTAATTGCTTTATTTAAAATTGCGACGTTTCGTCAACCTGTATGGTCGACCTCTTCAGGCACTTTATTTGCTTTCTTAGTACATGGTGTAAGTTTTAGAGAACTATTGGACGTTCTCAGTCACATTGTGGATTCTAACACAGATCAGATCGAAAACTAAATATTCTTCAATACATATTATACAATGGAGGACGAAACCAACTCCTCACGATTATTATCAGATGAGTCTTTAGACATATGACAAAACCGTAGAAAACCAATATTCAAAGATAATTTCTACCTATAGGAGTACCCATAACTACTCCTGGAAGTGTAGTGATTGGAAATGGATTCCTCGTCATTTAGATTGGGAAGCTAATATTTTTACGTATTTTAATTTATACTATAATTAATTCTTTGTACTAATTTACCCGTGTTTCTTCGGGTAACAAAAAGAAAGCCATCCTGTAAAAGCGAACTTAATAAACTTGAACCTAATATAATCAATTCTCTAGAGAAAAATTCGGCTGCTAGAAGATAAAACCATCATACCTAATAAAATCAGTTTATTTGTATAAAAATGTTAATTGAAGGAAGATTGAGAAAAAACTCCTGGTTGAAGAAAAATAATTATTTTACGTTTATTACAGGATTCCTGTACTAAATCATCATTATCATCAAACAAAAAGGAAATTTCTTCTTGAATATAGAGAAAAATCATTTTAAGTCGATAAATTAGACTTCCATATTCCATAGTGGTTTAGAAATGAATAATTTTCACAAAAGGAATTCACTTGCGACGAATAATAAATTTTTCTTAATGTATACAGTCCACTATTATTCAAACTTCGTATAAAAATAATTGAAATAGAAAGCACCACGAGATTCACAAATCATCATTTTTGTCTAAATTTATTTTCTTATCATATTTTTACGCAACTACATTTGCCACTACTTTTTGCTCATTTTTCTTCAATATGTTCCGTGAAATTTTCTATTTGTAGTATATCTTCGTCTCTCTCGTTTCTCCTCTCGATCTCGCCATCATGTTTCATCGAACTTCAATAAGCGTTAGCACTCTGGAATATTTTTCTTTGTCTACGAGCAGCAATATAGACCCACGTGGAGAAATGCACCGCGAAGAAGGAACGTTTTAAAAATAAGAGAATATAAAATAGAAAGAAATACTGAATGAAGTAAAATAAAAAATAAATTAACCTCAGCAAAAAACAAACCTATATTAGATGAAGATAAATTAGTCTTTATTAGCTGTATTTGTTATTATTTAGAAATTAGATTAAAAATGATTATAATATGTGTATTAGAATATAATATAGTCACTTAAGAAACTAAATAATTATAGAAACTATAAAGATTTTTTGCATGCATGTTGCTACGTATGCGATATGACAATATTATTTGAATATTTTATTCAAATAGAACAACAGTGCAAATATATAGTTAAATACAATAGCTATCCAGGAAAAAGAAAAAAGCAGATCTCCATCATGTGTACCTCATCATTATAGGAACTATATCTACATAGATGTAGATGCATCTTCATCGTCTGCTTCACGTCCCGATACCTGATACTCACAAGTAGACCATCAGAATCTCGTGTATCAAAGAGCTAGTGTGCTTTCGAGACACATGCTGGTGTCGTACATTAAGGGAATAGCGATGACGATCACACCAACACTGCGTCGATTAGTCTTTCGATCGATAATTGAGAGCCGGTCTGATTGGCACAATCAGTCAATCAAAGTTTCTTCTCGAAATAGAAGATAGACATACGTGTGTGTAGATGTGAGTGTGTGTGTATGTATGAGAGAGAGAGAGAGAGAGAGAGAGGGGGGATAGATAATGTAACTCTATACAGCAGTGCATTTGATTGATTGCGTCCGATAAGCATAATCAACTATAATCAGTCGAAGCAGCTATAGTAATAATCATCTACTAGTCTTTCTCTACAATTGTACGTGGGACATGTATTTGGTTTCACATACCTAGGCGTGGGTTTATGAGCTCAGTTCTCGTTAATTTGCACCATGGTATACTTATTTGGTTACAAGCTTTTGTTTCGAGGAAAGAGCAAACGCAAATGTACTCCTATGTGAATTCTGATATACACGGAAACTAAATAAAGCTTATTAAACTTCTTTTCACTAGTGAAATCAACTCGTTTGGGAAAAAGTTTAATTAGTTCAATAAAAAAGTAAAATTAGCTTTATTTAGTAAGAACAACTTTATATTTATAATTAGCACGAAAATTCCACATTCTCAAACCGATGTGGTTTGACAACTTTTTTTTCCACGTATTTACCTTGAAATAATATTTATGCAATTTTTTAAAATTTTAATTTCAATCAAAAATAAAATATTTTACATTTGCAGAAAATTTCATTATTCTCGTATTAATTGAAGTATCCTTCTATAACTAATAATGATAATGATGGTATTAAGGAATTATTTGGTTAAACTTTAATTATATATCTTAATAACTAATTTTGATGGAAAATCACGCTATTTCACCTTGTAGCGAGGTATGCTTTGAAGTAATGAACTCAGGGATTACACGTTGTCCAAATCTCATTTGCTTCGTGCAAACGTGTGTATATGTGTGCGATTTCAGCCTGAGCGGGCTACACATTTGAAGATGAATGCATCATAACTGCGCAACGTAGCAGGATATAGCCTTTTCAGCACGCAACACGATCAAAGGCAACTGCGTCGGGATTTGTAAGCGCAAGCTCTCGGGTGTTGCGAGGCAAAGTTCGGTCACCGCGGATTGGGGATTTCAAACCGCCGCGATACAGCGTGGGACAAAACAGGTTTTGCGGATTGATTTTCACCATGGTGGGAGCATGGGAGTTAGGACGAACATTCAGTAATATAGCATCACTCTAGGAAATTCAAACCTCAAACAGGGATTATTCTCAAACTAATATTTGGAAAATTATTCATCGCTAAATTTATCAAAATTTGTGTCAATGGACAATATTGCTTTATCTCAAAAACGTATCTTTTGGATAATTTTCCATATTAGAAGTTTCACTGTTGCTATATTCTTACAAATGTTTTTTTTTTCGTGTAATTTCTATTTGAAAAAAGAGATTATCTCAATAACTGGTGACTTTAAAAAAAGTTCCATTTTTAAAGACAAAATTTAATTTAAAAATTGCACCGAATCCTTGACACTGTAGTGTGTACACTATAGTATAAACACTACAAACAATTCCAAATATTTACAAAACGACCGAAAAGCTTAAAAACGACACGAAACTAGAAAATCCGCGCTTTGTAAACGACGAGTGCTGAACCGAGTTTTTTTGTTGGAATCCATCTACGTGTATATAGCTGCGCTAAGACACAATCCCAAAAGTGACGAACTGCAATATTAAATTAAAACCAGCTCTACACACATACACACACAGTCGTGCATACAGTCCCACAGTACTCTTAAAATATTATTTACGAATGTCAAGTTCCACGAGTGTGTAGCCAAATGAAAATGATAAGTATTATTTAAATCCGCCGTAATGCAAATGGTGCGTGTAGAGGGAGAAAGCCAGAGAACAGTGCCGCCTAAAAAGGGGCGAATGCGCGGTCGCGCTTTAAAAGAGTCACGGATACAAGTTGCACGAGAGCAACTCTGCCCCCCTATATATTTATATAAATGTGTACGCATATATACGTATTCGTGCGGGAAGTGCAATGTTTTATATACGTGCGAGCCTCGTGCGCCGTTCGTAAAATACACACAAGTATTGTGGCCGCTCGCTCGCGCTCTCGCAGCGCGTGCAGCCTCGAACACTTTTGTTTGCGCTCTTGCATTATTCATGAGCATACTTATAAGCTACTATTGCACCGGTGCCCCATTATATGGGGCGCTACACCGAGAAAGCGAGCGAGCGAGCGCGCGCGCGAGAGAGAGAGGGAGAGAGAGAGAGAGAGAGAGAGAGAGAGAGAGAGAGAGAGAGAGAGAGAGAGAGAGAGAGAGAGAGAGAGAGAGAGAGTTGCTACTCCCATTCGAACTGCGTGTACGCGTGCACACGAGTGAGAGGGAGGGACAGGAAGAGAAATTGTGTCAAATCCCGGATTATCTCGGGAAGTAAATTGCGCGGATGGATTTCACTGCATGTGTGCGAGAGGCTCGAAAGTGCATATAACGCGTTATTTTCGTTATCGATGCGCGTACTTTCGATATTTGCAATTTATCCAGCCACGCGAATACTCGCCCAGGAAAAACATGATTGGACGTTTGGTTGGTTCTATTACTACTACTGCTGTATGAATGGACTTGAGTGAGACAAGTATTGTTCAGCGCAGCTTATTTTTACTGGGCGCATAAGTATATGATGTAATTAATGATACCTTTGTACAGATTAATATATTTTATACATAAAATTATTAGATGCTATTTTTTATATTTTATATTGTATAGTGATGTAGGACCCAAAAATCCTTGATGGTGAACAAAGACAATCCTGAAGTATTATGATTTAGTGCTGTGATCATAATTTTATTTAAGCTTGAAAATTGTACGACATTAATTAGTACAAAAAGAGCAATAATGAATAGTGGAAGATGTCCATGCTATTGTTGGTACTAAGTGATTCCCCCGTGATATAAGCAATTCATTCATCTTCTTGTTACATCAACGATTGTGATTCGGCCCGTTTTTGTAGTTATTTGTCTGCCAGCTTGAATAATTTTCAAATAATGAAAGGAGCGGTGTTCTCATTAATCTGTTTCTGTATTTTGCTAACGTATATACCATACAAAACATCCTTGTGATTTGTAGCAATTGGTCTTTATTCGAATTCAAATAATAGTACATTGTTCAACGAGAGAAGAAAATGAGCCAAAGTCTGAAATAGCTTTTATTCCTATCTCAACTAAAATGGACACTTTTTTCTCTGAAAAGCGGGACCAAACCATACTTGTTTTCATCTTTTACTTTTTCCCCGCAAACTGCGGGATATAAGTTAATTGAATATGTGCACTAGCCCTAATATCTTCCGCTTCCCGAGTTTACAAACACTCTGTATCTTTCCGTTGGTCCCACTTTCCAAGTGAAAAAAGTGGCCACAGTTAAGATGGGAATTAAGTACTGTATATGTAACTCGGGAAAAAAGTCGATAATTCCTACGGGTGCTTCGCTCGCTCGCGCAGTGAACCCATATACGGAAATCAAGAGCGACTTTTTTCCCTTGTTGCATAATGTACAATTCTTCCCATGTTACATGCTGTATTTTTTTAACGAGGGAATAATAGAGCCTTCTTTATGCATAAAAATCGTGTAGGCATTTCTAGTTTAACACAGTACAGTTAATAAGTACTATCCCCTGCTACAGCGGGGAATAATAATATTATAGCTATATAGCTAGAGCTCTAGCGAAAAATAATATTATCTTTCGCTTTTTCGAAGCACACTCGAAATAGGGGACTTTCATCTTATCTTATAGGCATGGAAAAAGGCACATTTCATGCTCTTGTGGAAAAAAGTTATTGTGTACAGAAAAAAATTGATAACATCTAAAACTTTTTGATGAATTAGAAAAAGTTTTACAAATTGATTTATTTCTCTTTGTGGATCAAAAGTACGATTTACTAAATATACGAATATTAAATTAACCAAGCAATACTTTCTGGCTTTACTTAAGGGGGTTTTAGAGGTTAAATATAGGTGCCATAAACCACCTAAAAAAATATTTTAAAATATAACTAGTTATACGTAATAATTATATACTATAAGAAGGTCAAATTTCTGATAAAATTGCCTAAGACATAATTTCTAGACCTATTTTATTCACAGATATTGCATTGTTAAGATTTTGACTTTGTGGTGACATTGTGCCAATACTTGATGAATTTTCATGGCACGGGACCTAAATTACTTCAAATGCATTCAGTTATGATTCGAAGCTCTAGATATGTTAAATTTTTTTATTAAGTATATTTTAAAGCTAAAACCATTTTTAAATGCTTGCTTTAAGAATTTTTGTGATTTTTTCTCATTTTTCTGATTTTAAACTTAATTGCTCAAAAAATATTATATTTCCAGAGCTTTGGCCCATAACTGGATGCATTTTAAATAATTTATGTCCTGTCCCATGTGAATCCATCGAGTCTTGGCTTCACAAAGTTACAACCAATTAAAAATCTTCTTTTTATATACCTCTAAGACCCTCTTAATGGAAATATCTACAGGTTTTTGGGTTTAAGAAAAAGAAAACCAATGACTATTATGCCAGTAATTATAGAGTATTTATCATACAAATATGGTACCACACAATTTTAAAATAATTTCTCGAATCTAATAGTAAAAATATTGAATTAATGCCATAAAAGTTGAATCACACATAAATTGACTGACAAATGAAAAATATGAAATGCTATATGATTAATACATAAACTAAGAACAAATTTGGTATTGCCTAGATTGAATTCGTATTTGAATGCAGATAATTTAATAATTTTATTGAAACCAAAATATTAGATGGAATCAAATGAATAATTCATTGATTCAATGATTGATTCAATTAACTGAATGAAATAAGCATTCGATTCTATCTAATACTGTTGTTTCATAAAATTATTTAATTATCCGTATTCAAATACGAGTTTAATTGAGTCAATAAATTTTGTTCTCAGTGTAGATTGATTAATATTTATCATGATCAAAAATATCAAGTTTCCTTTGAAAGTAAATTGTTCTATATATTGAAAATCTTTACATCTTCTCCAGTAATCCAAATAGGAATCGACGCATGTATACCATAACATTTCATCATCACTCGGTACAGCGCATGAAGGAGGAAAGCACTTCTAGCACGCAACGGAAGAACCGTCCATTCCCCCCGGAAAATATACGACCCACGTCTCATTTCTCCACACACATAACGGATGCAATATATGCATATATGAAGGCCGGTTTGATGAAATGCGAACAACAAAGAAGACATATTTGAGTAAAAAGTGCAATAGAAAATTGTTCGCGAAAAATGTGAGGACGTGGCAACTTCTTTTTATACAGTTGCCGTATCACGACTTCTAACCGCGTAAGAATATAGAATGAACGGGATCATTTTTGATAACAGCACCTGCTGATTGGAAAATTTGAATCGACTATCATTATCCACGATAACTTTACAATATCTCAGAATGAAGTAACAAATGCAGCCTATGCATCGATGAATAGAAATACTGGTAAGCCAGGTTGAGCTAGAGGATAATCATCATATTTATCAAAATACGATACGAGAATGAGATACTTGAAATAAATATCGAAAAGCAATACCACATCTATCCCGGATAGATAACTTTCAATTTCGCTATTAACCCTCCTACGCCATTGATAGCTATAGTATATATGGGAAATACGTGTATTTGCCGACGAGATATCGTTGCGTGGCGCAGGAGGGTTAATATTGCTTTCATAAAGAATGACAACTTGGTGACGGCAAATATTCTTCAAATGCGAAATTTTGATAAATTTGCATATTCTTTAAGTTATAAAATGAAAATATGTATTTTTTAGAATGCATGCTGTCAATGATTAAATGTACGTATATGTGTGGTAAATTTTCTACCATCATAACTTCTGAACGAAAGAAGATATTGGACTTTTGCAATTACAACAAAAAATAGGATTCAAACTGATTAACTTTTAAAGAATAAGCTGATTTGTTCGGCATTGTCTATAATTAACAATCTGGATATTCTACCATGAATTAAATTCTTTATCTTACTAAATAATTATGGTAGTTATTCGCAATATAAAATTTTACTAACTTAATAATCTAATTTACAATAAAATCATACAGAGTATTTATAAAAACAGTCGATTATCTAAAATAAACTAAAATCTAAATATTTGTTTATCATAACTTGTTGATTTATATAATATAATAGATATAACAGTAAATAATTGTTATTTGTTAATAATAAATCCTTCATATCAGAAGTTGCGGTTACAAAAGTACATATTGTTAATTGTAAGGTTATATTTTTCTTTTTTTTATTAATAAGTTTTTATATTAAGCACACAGGAATAAACAAATTCTGTCATTTGCGATAGAACATAAGAATATGAAATTTATTATTTCTCCCAATTTGTTTAATATCGTAATCACCATTTTGTCGTTGTTAATAGTACATTTCGATACGAGTACGAAAAAGTGATTTCGTCCTTGTGTGGACGTTTGCAAGGACACACGAGGATGAAATTACCTTCTCTGCACTCATGTATAGAACTAAATTTTTTCCTACGACGTGTGCAAACCTATACGCTCCGAGCGTACGGAGGGAGGGGAGGGCTGACGCTACCGTCGATTTTACACGGGCTCTTATGGAGATTTACTCCATTAATGCCCGTGGCCGCCACGGAACTAAACTTGACCCATATGATTTAACACGGACTTCACTCCAAATTGAGGGCGCCACCAGCTTTTCTCGGTCCGTATAGTATACCATGTTGAATTAAGAAAACTTTGAAAAGCGCGTCTGTGTTTGGTGAAATTGTTTTAGTATGAACCATGTGTTTTGCAGCATCAAGATAGCGCATCCGCACGAGTCAAGCGTCTCCTTAAAGCTAATTCCACACTTAGAATGATTTTTTTTATTACAAACATAGTTGTTTAAATAAAAAAATATTTATTTATTTAATTAATATATTGTAAATTTTGTTATTTATTTAACACAAGAAAATTTTATATAAGCCAAATGCTTTGTTGTTTGGTGATATTTTCCTTTATAAAAGTAAAAACAAGAAATAAATAAAAATAAATAAAAATTAAAATGAGTTTTATTACCGAGGTAGAAAACATAGTCTTTCAGGAATGAGACTTGAAGTATCTATTATAACCTTAGTTTTATTTTATAAACGTTACACACTATAGGCCCTTACAATATTATAGTTACCTACCCTATTAATTGTATTAGAAAAATATAATTACATTTTTTAAGTTTTTACATAGGGGAGAGGGGGACACAATCGTCATAGGCACTGTGTAAAGTAAAGAAGATTTTGAGAGAGTCTGAGAGATTAAGCTATTGGCAGTCAGAATTTATGTGAGGTTTTTTATTTTCATATATATGCCAGAGTAAAATTTCTAATTTTGTTTAAAGTTTATTTATTGTATGAAAGTAAAATAGAAACAAATAATTAATAGTCAATATTATAGAGGACCATGAAGACTCTTCAAAAGTGTATTAATTGTTGTACATAATTTAATAATTTTTAATAAAAATGAAATTATATCTTTTTGGTTTTGTCGGGGCATGTTAACACATCCATCATTATTACAGATTCTTCTGTAAGAAACTCTTGAGAAGCTTTAGATAAAAAAGTGAAAAGTTCAGAAACACGTAGTTGATGTGTAAGCACGTAATATAATGTATATTACGTTTATAAAGTACTGATATATGGTTTATAGAGTTGTTTCGGTATTTTCATTTAAAAACTACCTTGTGTCTACTTTTACCGCAGTTGGGTCAAATCGACACACTTTACGAAGTAAAAGAAATTTGTAACAATTAAATTAAGCGTTATAGACGTTCCGTATAAGTCACTATACATTCTTCATATAATAAGAATTTTTGAACACATACATTAGATATAGTAAAAAAGAATTACAGTATTAATTCGATTAAGAAATCCAAAAATTGTCTCGACTTGCCCTGCTCTCCCCTACTTTACATTGAATCTATGTATTTCTTAGTCTGCAAAAGTTGAAAAACAAAGATTTCAAATTTTGAATTCATTGTCTCATTACACAAGCAGCTTTTTGAATATATTTAATTATGCTTTTATATTTGTATTAGTCAAATAATAAAGATTCTAATTCAAGATTAAATTGGTTTAATCAGCACTATTGTATGAAAAATTGTTACTTCAGTAAGTTTGCGAAAATATTATATGTTTATAAATACACAAATGTGTCTACGAGAACGTGCATGTGCGTTTGCGTGCACGACTGACAAGAATAGTGCACACCCTCCGGGAAAAAGATTTTAATGGGGCTCTGAGATTAGACTTTTTCTTAGTAAATAAAAATAGTATCCGTTATTTCATCTTATATGTGCTGTCTATTTGCAAATTAGCTTTTTTATTCGTTGAAAAATTATGTCTCTTCTGGTAACTGTCACGTTGCAAGTATTTATGTTACGACGAGAAAATAAGATTCTAAAAGTAGATAGGAAAATCTCAAATTTAAGCTTTGTTTCCATGAATAATATTCATTCCTTGGAAAATTATAAGCAATAAAATATATATCGTAAGAAAATGCTCACAAATATCATCCATAAAATCGTTAAAAGAGCAAGCAGAAATTGTTAACTGTTTTCTTAAGCTTTCTACGATTGCTTAAAAATTTCTGAGGAATTCATATAATATAATAAGAGAATTTTAGATTTTTCTGCTTATTTGTAACATTAATCTTGACAAAGTGAGTCATAGAAGCGAAAAGAAAGCCTTGTTTAGATGCCAGAAGTCGACACTCAAAGCCCTGATAAAATCCTTTTCACGGAGGTCGGTTTCTCTCTCCCTCTCTCTCTCTCTCGCTCACTCACCTCACTCTCTCTCTCGCTCACTCACGCTCCCTCTCTCGCGCTCTCTCTCTTTCTCTCTCTCTCTCTCTCTCTCTCTCTCTCTCTCTCTCTCTCTCTCTCTCTCTCTCTTATATGAGGCGTTTCACGTCAACTGCCCCAGATCGGCGCGCGAGTGCCAAATCGTGCTATTTCCAACTCATGTTTATGGTACTCAAATGTACTTAGAAAAATTATTATAATATGTGTGTTCTAAACCATAAGTTGTTGTTTAAATTCTGTACGCTAATGAATATTAAACGTAAAAATTATAAATTATTAATAATATGATGAGTTTCCAAAATATCAAACTACTCTAGTTTTTAAAGTTTCTAATATAATAAGTGAAACATTCAGAAAAAGTTAATACTTATTCCATTGACTTATTTATGTATAACTAACAACAATGATATTATTGCCAAAGTAAATTAGAAATAAATGTATTATCTATTTCATCCAGATAGAGAGTCGATATTATTAGAAATATACAAGAGTTTGCGACTTACTTGTCAAAGTATTTTGTTCTGCGCAAGAGATAAACAGAAGTTCTTCGTCAAACAATAACAACATTTTCTGAAAATGGTGTATTTCGATTCTACATGTGTTAAATAATATTACAATCATGTTGTACAAATTAAATTCTCTATAATCAAAGCTAAAATTTAATCAATGATGGTTTACATGAATGTGATTAACTGGTAAATTTAAATAAATTTTTTTATACACTTTTATTCAAATAAAGTACAATACAATAACACTCAATTCAAATAAAATACATTTAGGGTTTACCTTTCCGTCTTTCTTTCATTTTCAGATTTCTTTTGGTGTCGTCATTTTAGATTCACTGCTTTGCCTTTTTCCTTTTATAAAGCCTTTTTCCTTTTATCTACTATATTTTATTGTACCCTTTCATCGTCTGCGTACGATAGTTGACGCGAAGTTCACTCAAAAAACGAGCATGTGATCTCTCTTAGAAATTTTTTAGTTTCTCTACTCAAGTTTTTATTAGATATCGAGTACGATTTCTAAATTTTAGCTTTTAATGTCTACTTTTATAATCTTCGATGCTCGTTTTTGTCTCTTAAATACTTGCAATGTGACAGTCAATTGAAAGGACATCATTTTTTAATGAAATAGGGGATATTTGAGATGAGATTGCCCATATATTTCAAGACAAAGGCCTATGAGATGAAAGTATGAACACTGAGCTTCATTTTTGTGTACCAGAAATCGACTCATGCCCGCGAAAATCCGTTTCCCGCAGGGTGTGGACTCTCCTTGTTATTAAAGTTAAATGTAATTAACTTAATATTTTTTGTATTTTTCTTTTGTTTTATAAATGTACGAGTTGTAAAAAATGGTTGATATATGAGGAATTCTATTATAAATTAACTCATAGAGTTTAAAAGTCAATTTCTTGTAGAATTCCTCATATAAAAGTCAAAATATGTTGGACCACGCCAATATTTTAATTTTATGTATATCGTTTATGGTATTTTATATTGTAAAGGAAAAGTGGTGCTATTTCTTTTTTCCCTCTGCCCGAATTCGGGAATGTGCACGGGAGGTGAAACAATCAACGGGCTGTCGATGTACAGCCAACATGCTGGGGTGACCCTATGCACCAATCTCGGACTTATGGACCTCGATAGAGAGTGCAACTCCCCTACGTGCGCGGGAAGTTCCAGAAGAATTTCCCGAGGCCGCCAAACTGAGAAAACGAAATAGGAATGAGATAGAGAGAGAGAGAGAGAGAGAGAGAGAGAGAGGGAGGGAGGGAGGGAGAGAGAAAGAGGGAGAGAGAGAAGGGGAGAGAGAGAGAATTGAATTGAATTGAATTGAGGTTTATTTGTCTAGTAGCAAAATCATGAGAGAGGGAGAGAGAGAGAGAGAGCCGGTGAAAGCAGACGCGTTAGAATATGCGAAAGCGCAGAAGCGCTAGAGTATGTGACAATGTAACAAGCGCAGAAAAATGCAGAAGATTCGAGAGAGCGTGCTATTGAGCAGAGAAACATGAGATCCAATAGGGCGCGTAGTGCACGAGAAAATTTGAGAGAAGGAAGTGGGAGCGCACGATCGCTGGCGATCGGCCGCGCCTCGTCGATAATTTTGGAGTCAGTGATCGTTCGGCCTTTCAACGAGCGCCTCGATAATAATTTTGTGTCTGTATACTTATTGGTGAATAACTGGTCAATAAATACTTCAGTTGCTCCAAAACCTGATTGTATCCGGCAAGAAGGCTGAAGAGTGATTCCTGCCTCAGTTCTCGCATGCCTCGCGCAAGTTGGGCATAGCCCGTATATCTCGGAAAACAAATGCAGTGGGCGCAGACACAGCCCAGGAAAGTTGTCTCTCGGTAACGCGCTACTTGCCGGTACAATTTCCACTCGGCGAAAGACAAACGCGCAGTGACATCAAGGCTCGACGTAGTCGACAGCATCGGCAGCGAGCCTGGGCATGACATCTCGCGTGCAGGAGGGGAAGCGAGAGCGAGCCTCGGGGGCACGTCAACAAGTTTTGGACACTTGCGCGCAAATTCACCGGGGCCATCATTTATGTATTACACGAGTACAGCGTGTATATTTGCGTGTGCGCGTGCGTACGACATTCTCGGACCGAGTGCGCAGATATGCAAACGACCGGCGCCTAACTACACGAAGAGAAACTTATTCGCCGACAGCTTCCCCGTATTGGCTTGCATAATTGCGTCGAGTTGGAAGTAATAACACCTCATTTGCTTACATATTTTGTAGGCGGGTACCTCCTACGCTCAGTCTGTCTCTCTGTTT
The DNA here is from genome assembly GCA_030522985.1 of Torymus sinensis. NCBI lineage: Eukaryota > Metazoa > Arthropoda > Insecta > Hymenoptera > Torymidae > Torymus > Torymus sinensis. The sequence goes on from JAPYZP010007293.1 coordinate 14,426, forward strand.
ATTACAGAGTCGCATGCAGCCATCCTCGTTCGGTGGTTCACTCCGGTAATTTTCAAAGTTTGATTGAGATATAATTGGCGGCTGTGTGGGTGAAACGTGGATGTGCCAAGTGCGAATTTTGTTTTTGTTAACTTCGTAATGCTAACTTTGAGTTTGCGAGTGTTATACTAGGAATATTGAGAGGTAATCGCCTTGATCAAACAGTTTGATTAAATACTAAAAGTTCCGTTAACAAAATAGGTTATACTCGTATATTTTAGATCAAGATTGCCATAGTTATATGTTGCTTTTACTGTTTGAAATTCGGTTACTTATAAAGTTCAGCTTGTAAAAAGTTTATTACATTTAAATTTTATTATGTACGTCGTAAACTTTTATCACGTTTTCAGACATTTTATTCAGAAACAGTTTACGCTTTCTATTTTGTACAAGTGATGGTAAATAGCGAGCTATTTTTCACGATCCAACCCAGTATCTTCTTTCACTGATGTATGAGTAATTCTATATAAATTTAGAGTGTCTACCTATTTCACAATAGTAATTTTGACATTAAAATAACTGACATGTATTCATCAATTTATCTTAAAATATAAGTTAATTTAATTCAATAGAAAAGATTATCGGCGAAAAATCCACTAAATGACTTATAAATCCTGAAAGAACCAGGAAATGGTACTTGTACGGAGCCTCAATGCTTCATGGGTGCGGAACCCGCGGTCGAACAAACTGCAGCCAAGAATACACTACAAAATTTTACTACACCAACCCCAGCTATTTAGTATTCTTATCTGCTTTGGTGAGAAAAGTTATGGCCGCGCTTGGGGTGCGCCTCAAGTGAGCATCGACAGCGGCTGCACTATTTTGTACTTCATCAAGACAAAAATCGTAAATGTCAGACGAAAGTCACGCGCGGGAGCAGAGCGGGTGTGTGCGTGAAAGCGTCCGTCCAATCATAATCAACGCAAACGTTTATGGACATTTATGGATTTACGAGTCAGGTTTATGACCTCTCGCGACATCACATGAATGGATTTGTCGTCTGACTCAGGAGCGTAGATTCCATTTCTGATATCTATTGTTCAAGAAATAATTTTCTCCCTGACGATGTACTGGAAATTCAACTATTTCTTAGTTCATTTCGCGCATATTGAAGGAAAATGTAGAAATTTGAAAGATCTTTTTACTTATTCCAAGAACTCAATTTTCTGAGAAATTCGTTATACATAGTATATGACAAGCTATAGTTGAGTAAAATGTATTCCAGTGTCATTTCATTTCATAAACAAGCGAGCTGTAGGTATTATTGTTCAAGGTATTATTGAAAATTTCAATAGCAAAAGGTTATATCTAAGAAAAAATCGAACGTTATTGGTCGTAGTATGTAGTCTTACCGTATCTATACCTTTTCTACTGAGTTTATTTTAATAAATAAGTCGCCCAGCATTGCTCAACTCTTCTATTATTAGAAGAAAGTGATTTCTTTTAATTATCACTTAACCGTTATCTAAAAAGGAGTTTGTAATTAGAACCATATGGTCATTATGAACTCCCACGTAGGAGAACCAATCATTAGAAGACTTGAGCGCGTGGGAGGTAGTTTATTTAAAAAAAAAAACAAGCCCACCCTACACTCACAACTCGTCATCGAACAGAAAAAGCCTTGCAAAAACCTTGAATAATCTATCCTCACAGCGTGGCACGCAAGTGATAATCATCATTTTTTTCTGCCCCCCCCTCCGCCCACCTCCGCCACTCTCTCTCTCTCTCTCTCTCTCTCTCTCTCTTTCTCTCACTGGCTCACTCGCTCGTTCGTTCGCCGTCTCATTTGCAAATGTTCATTAGCATGAGAGTGCCAGCAGGCGGCCACCTCTAGTTCTCAATGCACGTGCGTGTGGACTCATTATGGTGAAAGCACACGGCCGCACGCCGCGTCGATCGATCAAGCGCCCGTTTTTCCTTTCGCGCGTCAGGTGTCGGAGCGAGCTCGCCTTGGCTGCTTATCTCCCACTCGTTGGCGATTGTCGAGGTTTATCTTCCGCGCGCGCGCGCGTCTGTGTGTGTATCTACGCGTTTCCGATCGCGAGAAAGTGTGATGGACTTCCGTCTACGCGCACATAGTTCACCGTGTATTACGCAAAACACAGAGAGTGCCGAGGCGTCCTGCGGTTGCCGAGACAGATGAGAGGGTGAAGCCTCTTCATTACAGACTCATTATTAAACGCGTCTTAGATGTTTTCTTTCTATGGAACTATAAATAGGAAGCCCATGTTTCTATTATCTAATAAACTAATTAAGGTTACTTTTCACTTTTCAGGAAAAGTAGCAGCTAAACGAAATTTAGATCTGTTAGTTCATCCCCATGTATATTTCGCTGAAAGTTACTCTTTCACTTATAAAGTTCAAGTAAACCATTGGAAATTGAAAAATTTCTATTTTCACACCAGTTTATTATGAAGCAAATTTGACCCAAAATATTCCAGTTATAAGTAATGATAGAAAACATTTTGGTCATTCAATTGAAAAAATCACCATTATATCAACAAAAACGCTATTAATTGTATGATATGATATCAAATCGTTATTTTCTGCTGCTGGTCACGGTAAGGGAGTTGTGGATGGTGGGCAGGTGGGATTGTATAGCATTTTTGCACAATCCGTAGGAAAAACAACTGTAGGAAATTTTTGTAGACATTTCTGCAAGAAAACCTGCAGAAATATCTGTAAGAAATTTCTACAGGGTTTTCGTTCACAGAAAAATTCTGCGGGAATTTTTGCAGAAAAATTTCGTATCTGTACAATAAAAATTAATTATATTTTCTTAAATATTAAAAAGTCAAAACAGGTGACTAAAACGCCCAATAAGGGTGTCATCATGCGGATGGTAACATGTACATTGGGCGTTTTAGTCACCTGTTTTGACTTTTTAATATTTAAGAAATTATAATTAATTTTTATTGTATAGATACGAAATATTCTCTGTAAGAATTTCTGCCGAATTTTTGTGTGAGCGAAAACTTTGTACAAATTTCTTACAGATATATCTGCAGGACAATCTTGCAGAAACATGTGCAACAACTCGCAAGCTTTTTCATACTGGGATATTTGATACAGATGGATATTTTTTAATAGTTGAGAAATATTCACGATTTGCCAACTTTTTATTTTTCATTCGATTGTAATGTTTAACGTCTCATTTTACTCCTTAAACATTTGTCTACAACGCATCCAGGCTTATATTATGAAATTATTAATATATACAACGCAATATGTAATTGTTTACAGTTTAAGCACAATAATCTTCAAGTTTAACTGTATTGTACTGTAAACAATTACATGTTGCTTTGTATATATTAATTATTTCATTATATAAACCTAGATGGGTCATAAACAAATGTTTAAGGAGTAAAATAAGACGTTAAACATTAAAATCGAATGAAAAATAAAAAGTTGGCAAATCGCGAAAGTAACGTTTTTACTTATTGAACGTATTTACGTGTTCGATTAACAATCTTTTATCGCAATACTTATTTCCGGTTCAGAAAGTATTTGCCTTTCATATCCGTATGTACTATAATATTCTAATATTTTAATCTTTTTGCAGGTACTATAGAACTTTTGTCCACATCTTAGGAAAGATATAGATTTTCATCAAATTTTTTGTAAATATAGAGTTTCTTATCTTTTTAAATAAAAATAGTCAATGCTTTTATTAATATTACTGAGCGTCTACGGAATAATAAATATTGATTCCTCAAGATAACAAAATTTATTCCTCCGCCGCAGCATAATGTGTACTCGTTCGCCAGGAAAGCGGTTCCCGATTTCGCGATCGCTGGGCAATTTTTCACAACCTCGCCTAGCCATAATCCGTGATTCAAGATACATGAACCAAGCGCGCACGGAAATCGATTCACGAAAAATGTACACCAAACATAAAGCCGCCTCCCACCCTCCATCTCCTCCGCCGTATATTGTGTGGGTCGCACCATCTCTCTTGGCGGTCATCCCTTGATAAATTGAGAGGAGTGCTTTATGGATCGGCGCTCTTCTTGTTCTCTCCGCTATTTTTCAGCGCGTCCGTGGTAGAAAAAGAATTCGAATAATATTTCGCACATCTGTGTGTACAAAAAAAGTGACTATTGGCCGTTCAAGATTATCGATTTCCGGGACGGGCGAATCTCTCTCGCGTATACAAGAGTTTTATAAGGAAGCGCCTGTGCAGTTTTGAAGCGATGTGGCTTTGGTATGGCGCTGGTTCTCAGTTCGTGAAATATTCATAAGAAACCGTTTCTAACGGTAAGCCGTTGCCAAGACTTTCCGATTGGACTGTACGTATACTTGCACTCGCCGTCTGTGCATCACCTATATATATATATATGTATGTGTTTCATCGGAATAGATTATTTGTTCGCCTTAAGATATCTAGCGGAAGGGAAGCGTCCGGAGTCGAAAGGATGTGCCGCGCTGCTTGTTGCGGCTTTCCATTGTTTGATATGAGATAAGTCTTCGGAATCCGAGAATCTGAAACAGGATCACATGAACAATTTTGATGGCCAGATACCGTATCAAATGGTTTATTAATTATTGTTCGCCTGGATTACAAAAGACTTGTAATATTATACTTTTATACCAAAGTTTCGAAGTAAAATTAAATCCGGCACATAAACTTAATCCGTCATAAACCTTATAATTATATTTACTAAATCTTTAATGCAACTTTATTTCCGACTCAATTATGGCCATTTTTGTTATTTGGAAACTGGTGTCACGTGGGCAGACTTGCACTCTGCCGGCACGTATATCGCTCGATCCGCACGGCGTCGGATATACGATCTCCTGTCGACGTCGGTCGTCGCCGAGTATTCCGGTGACTGGCAAAAGCGCAGCTTTTGCATTTCCAGTTTCAGAACATTCCGCCTCCCTCCACGTTTTTGAACGGAGAAAGTCAGCAGGACGGACGTCCTCGTCAATCGGGAACGAGTCTCTCTGAATCGATTAATACTTTCAATAAAGGACCTATAGGTGTATCATACACGTTACACTGGAATTAACAGAATAAAAACGGAGAAGAAGAAAGAATGGCAGAGAATGAAAAGATCACTTTATTGAGGGAAATACAGTAAATTTTTGGGAATAATGTAAGGTAAATGTCCCAGTGAGTAGCCACGACGAGTACCTAGCCACTCAGATAAATTTTAATTATTATTAAGACGTGTAAGTAAAGTATCAAAATAA
>JAPYZP010007298.1:0-14387 GCA_030522985.1 Torymus sinensis
TTTGCATGACAGAGATATGTATATCAAAGTTTTAACGAACGTATAAAAATCTTTTAGTTTGACAAAGGTAATGAAATAGATAACACTCAGCGTATTGACATTTTACGACCATGAACAACCATGCAAATTCTTTTGTAAATATTTTTAATATTTATTATTTTATAAATAAAACAAGCTGATAGAACCCATGTAAAAAAAATTCGTATAGATTATGCATAAATTATACATAGATGATTATGCATAAGAATAGAGGGCATAATCTATATGTATAATCTATGTATAATCTATACATAATCGGGGAGGAAATATATTTTCACACAGTTTATGCATAAAGTAAGCATAGACTTTACATAATACTACTATAAAAAAATAAACTTTACATAGTAGTATTATGTAAATTATACATAGATTATGCCACTCCATTTCTATGCATAATCATCTATGTATAATTTATGCTTAATCTATACGAATTTTTTTAAAATAAATAATTTTTTTTAAATAAATAATTTATTTATATTAAAGTACGATTATGATTATGGTATTTCACGGTTGCAGTTTTAACTTAAGTACACCAATAGTCGAAAAGCATATGATTATTTAGTGTTTTTTTTAATTAAAGTTCGGTAAAGTAATGTCTACTTCGGATGCCACCAATTTATTTATTTCTTAAAGTCTTTAAATAAAGATTTTGAAAATTTCCTAATGGAATTGGACTATATCAAAGTCCAGAGTGAATTAACGAAACTATACTTAATTTTCGCCTGAAAATTATTTCTACTGGATGTAAATAAATCATAATAGTCTTTTAATCGCTGATGTTATAACGTACGACTGTAGATTACGTTTAATTTTTTAAAGAACAGGATGAATGATACCAAAGGCCTACACAAAAATTATCTGCAATCGATATGAGAAACATGTTTTCTTACGTATTTCGAGGTGTTGAATTTATATCTGAAGTCAAAATAGGGGATCTTCCAGATCGATTATCTTGAAACGCCATTTTATTATCGGGAAACCAGGAAAAAGCATTTAGATAATCTCGGTGAGCCTTCCCCTGATTTCCAGGATTTCTTGATAATAAAACTTGACTTCAAATATAGATTTAGCATCTCTATAAATATTATACGTAAGATAAAATGTTTCTGACACTCCGATAAGTTCTGACATATTCTTTGTGCATCTGTGAATTATCTGAATGTTTTTTCTCGGTTCCTAGGATGTTTTGATAACAAAACAGAAAATCGTCTAAGCACAGTTGAAAATCGTGTCCAGTTTTTACAATGTTTTGTGTTAAAATCGGACTCCTACTATACACGCTTTGTGTAATTAGTATTTCAACAATGAAAAATACACAAAATTTGTGTAAAAATTTTATAATTCAACTACGTGTATTTGTGATTAATTACACACGAATTACACAAAAAAATATTCACTATATGCACACTACACACATTTTGCGTAAAATATCACACAAATCTTCTGTTAAAAATTACACAATTTGTGTGTTATATATTACAAAAAATTTATGTATATGAAATCGAAACTACACAAAACACAAAATTTGTAACTGTGAGTGAGGCGACCCACTATTTTGACTTTAGATCTGGATTCAGCGTATCGAAATACGTATATAAGAAGACATGTTTCTCATGCCGAATTCAGACATGTTTCTTGTGTGAGCCTGTGTAATTTTTGTTATAGGTATCAAATAGACATAGAGCTGTTTCTCTCATACATTTTCTTCGAAAGTTTGTCATATGTAATTATGCAGTAAATAATATAAAAGTTCTGTAGATAAACGCATGTATAAATTAAGTTTCTATAAGCACAAATATCATTTGAGATAACACGAAAGTATGTTTGTTGCGAAATTAAAAAACAAACAAGTAAAAGTGACCGAACGTTTAGCATTCCGTCATCGTGCCGCGATCAAAATCAATTTCGTTGTTACTGCGTATACGCTCCGTTTGCCACGTGTGTCCCGGGAAAGGTGGACGACACCGACGATTTTGACTCACCTGCGCATTGGCGAAAAGTCATGCGGCGAGGAAGGAAAAAAAACCACGCGACGCAAAAAATACACATAATGATTTGTTTACCTCGTTCTGCGCCTCTTTATATGAATTTCGGAGAGACCCGTTTGATGTTCGTTTTGTGTCAGTTTGGGTGTGAGTTTCATCATTTTGACATGATTATTTTCATTGAACGTTGCTGAATCCGAACATTGAAGAAACAAGGAAAATATGCAAAATGCAATTTAATTATAAACGCATTTTTTGTAACATTTAAATAACGGGTATTAGGATGTATATATTCTTCAAATGATAACCGCACATTTTCATGTCATATTAAATTATGCAAATTTCCAGCGATGTATATTAATATATTATGAGAAAAATATGTTCTGTAGATGTGCAAATTTAAAATTAAAATGTGCAGCGTTCGAAATTATAAATTAGCCGCGATGTAAGAAATTCATTGCCCAAATCCACGCAGTTTCATATCCCATTTTTAGTCGTGCTGCAATCGCGAGTGACTCGGTCGTCGGCTATGTTTGCTCGCGAATTTTGCTCGCTACAGCGAACACACAAGTGAAATAACGCCAAATGGGTGCGTCAAAAGACAAAGAGAAGAGCATTGGTAATAGATCGGGAAAGTCAGCTCACTGCCGGATATGTAATTCAGTGAGTCCATCCAATACGTAAATGAGTTTATCGTGATTAAAATTATTATTTTTTAGTGATTTTCTTATATATAAAATTTATTAACTATCTTCGAATATCACAATATCAATATTGTTATAGTAATATTATACAATAACTTTACAGTATTAAGTTTAAAATTTTTTCGAATTATCAATGTATTTATCTGACAAGCGTCTCATATGTCAGCTGATTTACCCAATGTTGACGGTTGATTAGATAATCGGTTGTGTTAAGGTAGTTATATCCCAAGATACAAACCTTGTAGAAAAGAATAATAATTTTACTTATATAAAATCTGATAATGTGATGGATTATAGATGCTAAAGAAGAAGTGTTAATAAATTGTAAAAGATTTTTTAACCCAAAATTATATAATTGCAAATGCAGATATCGTTCATTAAAGAAATAGTCATACAATGTTTCGAATTTTTTTTAATTTTAATTTAATTTTAATGTTTAAAAGCTTAAATTGTTCCTTGAATAATTACCTAAAGATCCACCGTTAACAAATTTTGAAATAATTAATTAACAACAAGTAGGTCCCATTTTTTTAAATAACAATGAATTTTTTCTCCTTTTAATTAATTACTTCAAAATTTTTTAACTGTGGATCTTTAGCTAATTATTCAAGGAACAATTTAAGCTGTTGCACATTAAAATTACATTAGAATTAAAAAAAATTCGAAACATTGTATGACTATTTCTTTAATGAACGATATCTGCATTTGCAATTATATAATTTTGGGTTTAAAAATCTTTTACAATTTATTAACACTTCTTCTTTAACATCTATAATTTATGACACTATCAGACTTTATATAAGCGCAGCCAAATTTGACCCAGCTGGCGGGGGCCTTCCACCACCTTAGTGTGGAAGTAGTGCCCAATCCTAAAACCTCACTTATATTCTCTATCATATATCCTGCCTATGTCTTACCCCTCCGGGAAGACATTTGCGGTGAGGACAGTCGCGCACCGTGTTAGTTAAGCCAACAACACTCTCCCCCCGGAGGGGCATCGGGTCCGTCTTTTAGGGTAAACCTCTCCGGAGAAGGTCCATATTTCAGGCCCAGCTCCCCGTCGGTAAGGCCGGCGTTCCCCTGCCCACTTGCATCGGTTCGGCCTACACCTACCTTTTTCCCTAACACTGCTTCGTATTCGCCCAGGTTTGCACCTGAAAGGCAAGAGAAATCCCAGGATTCCACTGAAGGGAAATCTCGGGGAAAAAACCCGCCTTAAAGCAGTCGGTGTCTTGGTACTTTTTCCGCTGAAAAAAATCCGAGTGCTTTCACCGGGAATCGAACCCACGACCCCTGGAACGACGTTGTTTCCGTGACTAGCTTGCTAGCCAATGAGCCAACGTCGCTCAAGTAAAGTAATAATTATTATTTTCTACAAGGTTTGTATCTCGGGATATAACTACCTTAATAATATACATAATGACACTGCCTATGTTTTTGAATAAAAACCGTTTTTTTACTTGATTATACTCTTTTCATTTACTTTCGGTAATGAAATGATGGGTGAAGGTACACCGAGAAAAAAATTTAAATGATTCAACAGCAATTTTCAGTTGCGTAAATGCCGTTGAATCAATGTAACAAAAATTTGGTTGTTTGAACAAAAATATTATTGCTTCGATGACAATATTATTGATTCTCAGAAGAGCATACTTTAAATAAAAAATTTTACAAAATTTTAAATAAATAAATATTTAATCAATTTTAAATAAATGATTATTTAATTAATTACACTGAATTATTCATCATATTACAAGAATAACAAAAACCAATTTTTTAAATAAAAAATTTCACTTGTTTTTAAGTTGTTAATTTGTTTATTATTCGTAGTTTATTGGAACATTTGATGAAATTAAACTTCCATATTTAGAACCTGTCTTCATTTCAAAATGTCTCTTGCTTCTTTCCACGACGGAAAATTAAATGGGAACCTAAAGAAAAGATCCTGCGGTTTCGAGCGATTTCGCGATACCTTGAGCAAAGAGATCGCATCACGAAGAAATCATCCAAAAAGTATCTCGAATCAAAATTCAGACTCGCGCTGTATAAAGTACTTGGCAGGCTTTTATCACCGAAAAGACGGGGTGACGAGAGAAAACATCTCGGCGCTCGATCCTAGACACACGCCCACGACGTGGCGGAGGCATCACGCGGCGCTTCACGTGCGTGTGGGACGAGAGACGACAATGCACCGGCGACCTCGCGCCCGATAATATACTACATGCCGCGTCGCACGCGCGCGCGTATGTGCATTTGAATTTTCGCCGTTTATTGACATTCCCGCGCTTGCACGCGCTAGTGCAACAGGACGGTCTGGCGTTGATCCAGAACGACCGACGCGCCGGACGCTTGGATCGATCGAATCTTCTGTTTCTTTTGTGTTTTTTTAATGGAATATAATCGTTTGTATTTATCGGGTTGGAAATTTCGTTATGATGGTAATTGATGATTTTCTGAAGCTTTTAAATATTGTCGGGCTCGATAGGTATTGTTTTGTATGAATCAATGAGGTAAATTTGTATTAAAAATATACATAATGCCACTGTCTATGTTTTTGAATGAAAACCGTTTTTTTACTTGATTATGCTATTTTACTGTACAAATGCCGTTGAATCAATGTAACCAAAATTTGGTATAACAGAAATGTTATTGCTGCGATGAAAATCTTATTGATTCAATAGCGTTCCTACAGTTAAATTTGCACAGCTGAAATTGCTGTTGAATCAGTTAAAAATTGGTCTCAGTGTACATACTCTCATTGCAGAAAGTAGTTGTTCAATCAAAATTTTAAATAAAATAGCCCTTTAGTAAAAATGCCCTAGGTGCTGATAAAGAGCGAAAAAAGTGGCAATTTTGAAGAAATTAAAATAGCTACGTATTATTTCCTTCCTAATTAAGTAAATAACAAACTCGATATTAATAGAATACTTTAATATTTAAAAAGTATAAATATTTTTATAAAAATAATGTCAACTCTGTAGCGAAAGAGACTGGGCGTTATACTGTGAGAAATGGAACCCATATTGAGACGATGAAAATTTATTTAAAAGAATTAAAGTTGTATACTGTGATCAATAAGAACGGCATTTATCACACTTTTATATATCTTAAATGTAATAAAAATCAATTTTTTATGTCCGCGGCTTGTAATAGTATACACACTGATTTGGTAGGCATCTGTGTGTCGTCTTGTTCCAGTAGGTAGACATGTACTTATATTATTTTTCTTTTAGAAATATATATGACCTTTCAAAGTTAAAAAATAATATAACTATAGGCTGAAAATCCAGCGAACATCAAATAATATTTTTCGCCATACCCTGGCCGAAAGTGCCACATTCCCTCCCTGCTTCAAAACGGGAACGTGGTGTTTTCGGCCCAGGTATGGCGAAAAATAGTATACGCGGCTCGGGTGGCAATATACACGGGCTCTGGACCATCCAAGTTTTTTCCTCCCATGGTGCGTAATATACTATATTTTTATGATGAATGTTAGAATACGATACGTTTGAACTATATTATCTATTATTGTTCCCGTATAGGTTATAATAAGTTCATCATTGCCTTGGTAAAGGGCTTATTACATTATATAGTATATTTAAAATAAATTGCAAAATTTATTACATGAAAGATCGTTTTGCACGGTGTGTGTGTGTGTGTGTGTGTGTGTGTGTGTGTGTGTGTGTGTGTGTGTGTGTGTGTGTGTGTGTGTGTGTGTGTGTGTGTGTGTGTGTGTGTGTTATTTAAATAACTATCAGGCAAACGAAGTTGTAATATAAAGCCAATATTAAAACATTAATATTGAAATTGATTTAAATTAATAAATAAGTTTTAGTCTCATTATATAAATTCACGCGGATGTAGTTTTCAAAATCATTAAACAGCTTGCACAAATTACAAACTTTCAGACCCTGCAACAAGAATATTATAATTTCATACGTGTTATTTCTATTTTATTAAATATTTTGCTTAATCGACAGGATGTAATAAATTTTATTAATACTAAAATTGTCATATTTATTTATTCATTCGTTGATAAAAATTGTTTCCTTTTTATTCACCAACATTATATTGACATAATTCAATAATCAGAATATTTTAATGCGCATTCTTTTCTACAGAAAAGCCTAGTAACGAGGTGAATGTCATAGCCTTACGTTGTAAATTATGGTTAGCTCTTAGCTCGTGAAAGATATTTTTCGTATCTATAATGATTAAAACGCTTTGCTGTCACTTAACTATAATTGACATAAATGATTACAGGTTTGCGAACTATAAAAAATGAAAAATCCATTCCTCAATCATTGTACCAAGTTACTTTTACTATATATAATTGCTGATTTACTCTTACTTTTATCGTCCCATCTGTTGACCAATACAATGAAAAAATATTTCAACGAAATGAAGATTAGTCGAGAACCGTTATTGATCTCAACAGCTGACTGCGTAACTCAGATTGCTTCGCGAGATAGTCAAAGCGCTTTGAAAATAACGAGGTAAGTAATTAAAGATGTCAAGCCGCAGAAAGAAAGAGACACTCACACACCATGGCAAAAGACTGGCCGCGCAGTGTTTCGCAATCGGCATTTTTTCCTCATTCAACACGCGCGTATAAAGTTCGACGATTTACGAGGTAGTCCCGTTCGTTAATCCCCTCCTCCCATCTCTGTCTCTCTTTTCCTCGCCTATAATCGTGGCTCTCGCAGACGCGAGACGCACAGCATATAGCGCAATAGTGTGAACGTGCGTTTACTTTTTGAGCGAGACAATGATGCAACGCGCCGCGCGCGCGCGCGCGTGATGGCGTTATCTGCCTGTGCGATGGGATCGTGCGCATTGGCTCGGGACCGCGATATAACGGTTTTTTCTTTTTACGCGTCGGGCTTTCAGTAGATAAACGTGATTTTAATCAGACATCGAGAGTGCAGTTGATTCGGATGCGGTGGTATGATTTAAGCTGGCATCGCGGTCTAGTAGACCTAAAGATATCAACATTTGTTATCATGATTTGTTTACACATTCCAATCTGAAAACTGATATAATAAGAAAAAGGGTCTTAAACGTGATGAAAAATAATTTTTATTAGAATATTTCCAATGTTACAAAAGTAAATTTTATCCACTAAAAAAAAATTCAATAAGACATACTTATTGTTTATATCTTTTTGGTTTTTCGTTTAATTTTAATTTGGAAGGTCTCATTTCATTCCTTGTTCAATTTCAGGGGGAGCTACCGATGTCAAAATTCAAAAATTTTCAAAACTTGCAAAGTTATATTCAATTGTTTGTAGATTTGTCCATAAATTTTATAAACAATGGGATATAACTTTGCAGATTTTGAACATTTTCCTATTATGTCAGTTTTCAGATTAAAACGAGTAAACAAATCATTATAAACAAATTTTCATAGCTTTAAGTCTACTAGACCGCTGATGCATAGTTACGTTTGTATAGGTACTGATGGAGAGTGGATTTTTATGTTAAAAAAAATATGAATAGTGTTTGCGGCATAACTTACTTGACCCATGGATAATGTTATCAGAGTTTTCTAGTTTAATGTTAAGCTGTACAACAAAAATGGTAATACGTACATTTAAATGCAATGCGGAATAAAAAACAAAGGTATTGACAGTAAAAGGAACTTAATAAGAAAGATTCATTAACTCTGAAATATAATAAATAATCTAAGAAAGTAATTTTCTGTAAATAAAGGAAATCTAGATAGACGTGAAAGTATCTGTAGTAATTGTCACGATGCATTATAAATATTGTTCTTTATCAAGTATAATCGGATAGACTTTTTGTTTTTTCCATAAAAATTTGGCTTTTTATCTATAATATGCTTTAGTTTGTCTGTTACTAAGACATTGAAAACCAATCAAAACTCTGTTTGCAACTGTTGCCAAGTGGAAGAAAACAGGCAAATCATTTTTGCGCCAGTGTGATCGCGCAAAATCGAAAAACGTGCGGGGTGTCGAGTGTCAACGCACACGTAGAAATTGGTGTCAAACTTCGATCGCTGGCTCCCTATCGCTCGCTTCTGACTTGACAACAACCTCCTTTTTCAATCGCTTGATTGATTTATGGAAACGAAATATTTACATCTAACGCGACTGTTTATAAATATTTGTTTGTTAAATGTCTGCTCTATTTGTTGAAGTAATGGTTAAAGATCTATTCGTATATACATTCTATAATAAACAACGTAAGTGTTACAAAATTCATAAGTATGTCGATATAATATCTCAGTTGAATATTCTTATAATAACTATGATATTTCTCACGGATATTCTCGTGAAATCGATATATTCAACTTATAGAAAACTCTTGATTTAACATTAATTATTTTGAGAGCTTTAATAAACCAAGAGGAAGTGGTCTACGTGAAATAGAAGTTTATAATAAACATATCCCTGTCGCTGAAAATATCTGTTTGAAAAATTAATATATATATATAAACATGTGTTACAGATAAACATGTGTAATGTATCGCCACTACAACCGATTGATTATTTCAATATCACACGAATCTACTTTTAGTTAACGTAGTTTAGTTATATATTCCATGATGTCTTGTAGAAAATAATTGTTATTTTACTTACTTAAGATCTGATAATGTGAGGGATTATAGATGATCACAAAGTAAAGTTAATAAACTGGAAAAAATTTTAAACTCAAAATTATATCGTTGCAAATGCAAATATTGTTAATTAAAGAGATAATCAATCGTACAATGAATTTTTTTATTTTCAATTTAATTTTAATGTGTAATAAAAGCTTATTTTATTTCTTTATAGATAATTATTATTCAAGGAACAAAATAAGCTATTGAACATTAAAATTAAATTAATATTTTAAAACACCGAAACATTGTATGATTATTTCTTTAATGAACAATATAATCCCTCACATTATCGCAGATCTTTTATAAGTAAAATAAAAATGATTTTTTTCCTGGGGGGCCGAAAGTACCACTTTCGCTCTCTTTACCTCCCTAGTTGCGTAATATACAAGGTCTGTATCTTGGGATATAGATGAATATTTAGTTAAAAAATAGCTCAAAATCTCTAACCCAAATCATGGAGCCTAGCTTATTTGAAAAAACCATTTCTCAAACCAAACTCCCATACCTCCTGATAACGGAAAAATCAACTCTCACGCGTGTGTCGCGCCGCTGAGTCACGCCTTTTCGTTGGATTTTCTCGCGCCGCTGAGACACGCCTTTTCGTTGGATTTTCTCGCGCCACGCACGCCGTTATAAGTATACATTCGAATTATCAGCGCGCCGCCGGCCTAATTACAATGCTCGCGGCAGCTCGGCTCGGGACAATTTTTCCCGGCTGTCCGCGCGCAGTGCGATTTATCGCTCCTTATACTTACAGCGGGCGTGCGATAAATCGCGCGGCCCGCACTGTCAGCCCTCGTTTAGTCGGCTGATCGCGCCGGTAGCCGGCAATCATTACTCTATATTGAACGTGCACATAATGGATTTTGTTGTAGGGCTGGGATAAGGTCTTAATTGAAATGATTATGAGTGGCTTGGCGGCGTGCGGTGTGCAGTGCTTGTCTTGTTGATGGCTGGTTGGATGAGGGATGAAGGAATTGAAAGTTTAATGTGAATTTAACACATTGGATATATATGACCTGGACATGGATTCAATTGTAGAGACAAGTTTTAAGCCAATATTTGTTTATCAAGTAATATAAAATTAAATAAATGTTATCCAGTCGCTAATGCATGTTATTATGTCATGACCTGTTATTATAAAATATTAGGGATCGAATCAGCTGTCTGCATAGGCAAGTATCTGAGTCATGAAGCTCGCGGCGCTCTGCTGCTCTATTTATAGTTGGAAGTCATGTTCTAGTCTGATTAAGAATGCTCAAATTACTACACGATCAAGCTAGAGTTTTTTATTATATAATTTTGGATAATACTATTGAAATTGTATGAATTTGGAAAATAAAATAGCGTCTTGCTACAAGGCGTTGTAGTAACATAACTTATATAGATATTTGATTATCAAAGATATTATTTATAATATATTTTATTTCGTTTAATCTCCCTCGGATTGATTTTACGAAAGACCTGAAGGGCCAATTAAGGATGTCATTGATTCCATTAAAATCGATTTAAGTTCTTATTAACATACATAAATTTTAAACATACAATTTAATAGACACTAGAATCTAATCTAGGTTTCCTCAAATTTTAGTATTTTTATTAAGTTCACGTATGAAATAGTTCTACTCTCCTATATGATTTTCACAAAAGAAAATATTTCAAATCTTGACTACTTTTTGAACATCAAAGAAATCTTCACTTGTCTATCTTTGAGTAGATTGCATTTATTCTTTATTGTTTAATTTATAGATTTTATTGATTGTGAATTTTAGTCTTTCATGAAGTATACTTTATAAAAGTTAGTTTAGTATTTAACTAGTAGATTCATATTTAAATCTCTTAAAATAAAAAATATATAAATAAATATAATTATATATAATATTGTAATTCCAGGAAGGGATAATAAGTGTAATCAGTATTAGATATAGATACACACTGCAAATTAATATGAATTTCGTTAAAATTCTCAATTTCCAACGATATATAATTATATTAATTTATTAAAAAATAATCAAACTAAATTTAAACTAAATATAATCTAATGTTTTCTGGTAACAAGAATAACCTTCACGAACTATGCGACTAAATTTATATATAATGAAAATCTGGTGTAATCGAAGTACATATTCTAAAAATCTTTGTGTATTTATTGATTTATGATTATTTTTTACATTGAATTATTCTCTTATTATGCATAATTTTTTAAGGTAAAACTCATTAAAAACCATAAATTTATGTGAATAATTTATTGTAATTGCAATTCATACTACAATTTTCATTAAAAAACACAAAGCTATGCAATATTACGCTATGTCTCACTCTAAGATTTGTATAATTTATAGTGGAGAATAGATTCGCCTAAGCTCTTGCTGGAACGATACTGGTATGTACCTAGATCATGTCTTCTAATGTCCTATGTTTAGCATCTTTTATTTTGTTTCCCACGTTTCACGTTTCCGAGAAAATCAAGTAGAGCTTTTAAAGCTTGAGTGTGTCATGTATCTCTTACGGAAATACAATAAATTATTGTAATATAGCATTTTTTGCGTATCTGCCATATATTTAGCTTTTATAAATATTAGTATTCAGATAGTAATATGTTTATTAATATATATTTATTCGTAATTAATAAAAATTATTAAAAAATATATTTTTTTAAATATTGGAAAAGATTAATAATACTGCAAAAAGAAGTATTAGTATAATATTAAGTAATCTATTATATACAGTGAAAGTTGTTTTTTCTATCCACAATAATCTCAGAGATACTCCTATCGCTTGTAAATCTATATAAAAAGTCGAACAAATCATCGCCGATGTACATAAGTCTGTAATTTATTTCGCTAAAGAGCTAAGCTGTACGTAGGAAAGCAAGTATCTCCATAAAACGTCGTCCAAAGCCTCTTCAGCATCAGAACTGCCGTAACGCAAATTTTCCACTCCGTCCTCAGTTAGACGGCGAAGGAGGGTGGAGAAAATAAAAGGACATGACACGCGCACACGGTCGAGTAGACGAGAGACGGAAGAAGAAGAAGCAGAAGAAGAAGAAGAAGAAGAAGAAGAAGAAGAAGAAGAAGAAGAAGAAGAAGAAGAAGAAGAAGAAGAAGAAGAAGAAGAAGAAGACTGAGGTTCACAATAGTGCACACGCGGAGCTCTGGAATGAGGAAGCCACGCCGCGGCGTCGCACCGGAGGAATACTAAAAGTCTGGGTTACTAGTTGGTTGCCCGCCGTATTCCAGGCCCATACGCCCGAGACAGCCAGAGCCGCTTCTAGGGAATGTATTTCCGTCCGTTCGTCCGTCCGTTCGCGCGTGAGCGCACGAGGCGATGCGTTTTAGAAAGAAGAGGGAAGAGAGAGAGAGAGAGAGAGAGCGGAGATAATTTGAGCTAACGAGTCGAAATGCGCGCCCGCGCGAAATGTGTATCACAGTGATGTGTTTCGCCGCGATAATGCGCCGGCTGGGTATAAATAAAATGCCGCTGAGAGCTTCGCGCTGAGCTGGATAATTTAGTGAAAAGGGCCGGAGATGAAGATTTATAAGGCTTTTAGATCTATTTTGAATTGCTTTAAAATTAGAGCTAAAGCGGGAAAAATCAATTGGTTCACTGCGTGATTTCCTTATTAATAACTGTTTCATTATTATGCCAAAATCATATACATGAATTTTTGTGCTAATGACAGTGGAGTAGATTTAAATTAGCTGATTCGAGTTATAATAGTAGAAGCTTACCTCATGTCAACCGTCAAATAAATTTCAGACAATCGTACACTAAATTTTGAAATTTATGTAAACTTTTATTTTTGAGTGAATAAGCCTTTAAACAACCGTTTATCTAATATCCATGATCATAACTAATAATCTATCCAGAATGTTGTTTGAGAATAACGTTAAAGTAAGATTGTAGTAACAATACCGTAATAGTATTTAATAAAAGTATAATATATTAAGTTGATATTCAAAATAACAAAAACAAGTTGCCAAATCAATACAGATTGCCGTATTACTTGCATTAATAATAATGAGTCCATGCTAAATGCATACCCCTTTTTTATAAAATCTTGTTAAACGTTATACAGAATCAATTATAACTCGTGCATGAATTTCCGTGCATATTGTTCATAGTGAAATCCATCCGAGATGAGTACGGAAATAATACAAATCTTACGGTTAATAGCAAGTTATTTATACACCAATTTCGTTTTTTTATATGTATATTCACACGAATTTTGTGCAAGACAGCACACCTAAAGATTTGTTGGGCGGCATTTTCGGACGATATTTCATGCAGGTTCCTTAATATAATGACGTATTATTTAATAAAGTTGGAAAAAATTCATCTCAAGTCATCGGAATCTTACATAGTAAGAAAAGTATAAAGTTGTTTTTGTTTAGAAAATATTTTTATGTTATAAAACAGTATTTACACGGAGAAAAAAGTTTTGTTTCAAACTTTACCTTTTTTTTTATAAAAAAATTTACTATTTTCACAGTAACGCTAGGACACACTTGTCGTGTGGAATTTTTACTTATTTAAATAGTAATTTTTATGATTTTTGTAACAAATTGACTGATACTGTGATATTTCGTTTCAGCAGTCATTAAAATTACTAATTCAAAAAGTAAAATTTGCTACAATTATCATACAAATCATAATTTAAAAAGTAAAATTTTCTTAGAAAATTATAAAAATTACCAATTACAAGAGCCGATACATCGGCTGCCCGTTTTTTATTGATCTTTTTATCATTTTATTTATATTCTATGCAAAATCCTGAAAGCTTTTGCATTTTCAAGCAGTAAAGACTTCAACTTTAAATCAAATAGGATTTTTTGTCAATCGATACTTGTTTATAATTGTTATAAACAAATATATTTAAAAAAAACGCGTTTTCTTTAATTTAATTAGGGAGTGAAAGGGTTGAAAAGTAAAAATTTGACATGTGTACCCTAGCGCTACTGTGAAAATAGTAAATTTTCTTATGAAAAAAGTAAAATTTACAACAAAATTTTTCTCCGTGTATTTTTTTTTTTTT
>JAPYZP010007302.1:0-10139 GCA_030522985.1 Torymus sinensis
GCTAACTTACAGAATAAAAAATAAATAAATAATTAATTTAAATAAACCGTTAAACTGACTCATCAACGATCCCCGGCGCGGGGTGTGGCGGCGGCGGCGACACGCGCGGAGGTGAGCTTACTCGCGTTGATTACCTTACCCGCCGCGGATAAGCATTTTTACCGCGTTGATCAGCTGTCTTCGCGGACATTAGGCTACCGTCGCAGGTGAGAGAGAGAGAGAGAATGAGAGTGTGTGTGAGAGAGAGAGAGAGAGGTAGAGAGAGAGAGTGAGAGAGAGAGAAGAGAGAGAGAGAGACAGCATCGCGCTTAGATGGCGAGCTGGAGTCGGCGACGCCTTCTCCCCGGGAACCCCATGGTCTATAATGAGCCCTTGGCGAAGAGCAGCTCCCGGTGCTTGCTGCGTATGTGGGATCGCAGCGTGTCGATGCGGCTGTAGGTGGCCGGGCAGTAGGGGCAGAGCGAGCGCTGGGCCGTGTGGATGTGGAAGTGGTGCCAGCGATTGGTCACCTGCTTGCCGCAGGCCCGACACCGCCAGAGGGCCGGGCTCCCAAGCGACACGGCGAACATCTCGTGGTACGACAGACCCACGGGCACGCTCGGCATCGTACCTGCAATCATCGCACACTCATGGTATCTCTCTCCGTCCGTCGCCCCCGCACCAATACACCTCTGTCTGTGTGTTGTGTGACTGACCCTGCTGCGATGTACATGTACACCTCGCAGCAGCGCCATCTAGCGGTGATGGTACAGTGATGGCATTCGATGGGACGGGGGAAGGAGGGAGAATTCGCAGTATATCGCGATGTTTAGCGGGATGCCAGACAGGCCAATAGTGCTGGTGCTGCACTGGCGAGGTTACTCTGTATGTATGTGTGTGTATCGACAGGACGGGAAAGTGGATATTTTTCGTTCCGAGATTTTAGAAAGGCTGGTTGGTTGGGAGTGAAGGAAAGAGAGAGAGAGAGAGAGAGAGAGAGAGAGAGAGAGAGAGAGAGAGAGAGAGAGAGAGAGAGAGAGAGAGAGAGAGAGAGAGAGAGAGAGAGAGGCCTGACAGAGCAATCGCGGGTATCGATTAGATGCCGGGAAAGGAGAGGCTGAGAGAGATAGAGAGAGAGGGTTTGCTCTGTACACGAGCGCGTTATATTTGGGATGAGAAAAGGTTATAGTGGCAGATCGATTTTTCATAGTTTCGAGCTGCTTGATCAAGACTGGCTGTTATATTACTTACGTGGCTAGGCAGGTCTGAAGAGCAGATTAACATTGATCAGTGGGTGTTAAATAATTATACAAGTGGGGACGATGATGCATCGGGAAAAAGATCGTGGTAGTTCACATCGTTGTTCAACACATTGCCGATTGTATCAGTCACCCCATGTGCAAAACAAGAAAAGAAAAGGAAATACAGCCGGAGAGCGCAGCGCGTTCAACCCAGTTTCAACTCACACATTCCACGCGCGGCGCACTCTCGATCAAGGAAGCCGTCAACCGCAGAATCTCCGATGGCACGCGCAAAAACCAGCAGCAGCAGCATCAGTTCCCTGTAATTTTCGCAGTTGCAACACGCAGCCGCCGGGCCGAAAGAGCCCTCGAGACCCCGTTACTACCTACCTACACCCTGCGAGCGAGAGAGAAAGAGAGAGAGAGAGAGAGAATTCGCGCGCAATGACAGAATGTCGATAGCGCGCGCGGGCGTGCACAGTGCTGAAAGGGTCTGATTGAGAGGCAGATAGGGCGAGACGTTTATCGACGTTGTATCGAGGGCCGAGAGGTCGTGAATTTATTTTTATTTTGTCCGACCATCCCCGCGCCATTCTATTTCCGAAAATTTCATTCTTTCCGACCCGACGGAAACGTGTAATTTTAATGGCAGCTGAGTGGAGGGGTGTAACAATGCCTTTCACTCACTGACGGTTGAATTATTAACACGGTGCATTGGCTGGAGGTTTATTCCCCGGCATGCCAAGTAGTAGTGGTCATGGCTAGTCAGACGTGTCCGCAACTGAAATCGAGCGCAATAACGCTCTCAACCCTCCTATAATTTTGTAATCCGTTTTGGTTCAGAATTGAAAACAACCTCGTTCGACAGTATATACCATGCGTAAAAACAGGCAAGTTTACCAGATTGTTTCTCCCAGAGCCAACTATTATACGTTCACACAAACACTCACCTCGTCCAACTTTCCCGACCTCCGAACTGTCCTCGACGCGCGTGCGTCGCCTTGTGACGAAAAACACCGGAAGCGTGCGCGGGATGTATGCGGTTCGCCGCGTGACGCATTCCACCGGGTATATAGAGGGAGAGAGAGAGAGAGAGAGAGTATATAGAGCCACCGCAGACGTCTGGGCGTCCGACGCACGCGCGTGCCACGCGAGATTTGAATGTCTTTGATTTTCGGCGCGCGCGTCGCGGATACATACGCGTGGCCCAGTTTGGGATTTTCCATCACGGGTGTTGGAATGATAGTGTAAAGCGAAGTTAAAGGTGGTGCGCACTATCTCTTTTTTTGGTTTCAAGGTGTTCTAATGGTGAAAGTAAAATACCGTGATAATCTTTCGTGCCGAAATGATCTTAAAGCGTTTATTAACCGAGTATTGCAAGTTAGTCCTGTGTATTTAAGATATACTTTAGTATGTATTTTAGTTAGCTATATATACGAATGTCAAATCCCAATAAGCGGATCATCTGAAGGGCTTCTCGTTCGGGATAAAGATTTCGTAACTTTTATGATTGAATTTCAATAATCTCAAAAGAGTATAAAGAAATGTGCTCAGGTATACGTAGTGTTTATTAAAAGAAAAAGGAAAATATTCATTCTTCCTGTTCACAGTTACATTTCACATTAGCAAGTAACGATAGAGATTTTTCTGTTATCGTTATATAGTAAACAGAAGAAACTCCCATTCTCATTTAGCACCATATCAAACATCATCGAAGCTTTATATCGCAAAATACAGCGCGACGACCCGCGTTTCCAATGTTACAGCGGGATATTGAAAAATCAGCCCCCCTCCCTTTAACGAGCAGCTTTTGTAATTGGCCGCGAGAACGTGCATTGTCATTCAAATTTATGCATTTTATTATGGCTCGGGCGCGCGGCGAATGCGCGCTAGCTGTAATGAAAAGAGCGACGTGGTTTACAACGCGCGCCCCGAATATTTACACAATAAAGGCCGTTCTTTATCATTTCCAGATTTTCGCATTGTTCGACGCGCGCCCATTCAACCATACATATTATTTTATACATACAATAAATACTTCGTCTTCGAAAAGTGACCGACGGATCTGGAAGTTTCAAGATGAAAAAAAAACTACTTACTTACGTCCCGCACGGCAAAAAAAAGAACAATGCATCGCGCGAACTTTCCCTCTCTCGGCGACACCTCGACCTGACAACTTGGGGCAGCTGATAGGACAGGCACGAGCAGCGAGCTCGAAAGTTGACGCGCGCGGCTTTTAAGTATTAAAGGGAAAATGATACGCGCGCGCGCGAACTTTCAGGAATAGAAAGAGGACTTGATTAACTCTGACTGTCGCGAGTACTCGCGTGCGAGAGAGCAACAACAAGGTGCGCAAACTTTGTTGCTCTAAATTCGCGCGCGTATTTGCGAATCGAGTTTGACGTTACGGCGCTATAGGGTTAGACAAAACAAGCGCGGCGGTATGAATTCCGCGTTCCGTTTTAAAGGGAAAACTTCAACGTGTTAATTATATATAATTTAGTGTTCAAATGTAGCAAAAAGTTCCAGCAGTCGTCAGCTATCGTAAAGTAAATGGCTCGGTATACACAGTTTCATTTCTTTTTAAGTCCCATTATTAAACAAAAAAAAAGCAATCAGGTTATACTAAAGTTATACGCAAATAAGCAAATTAGTCGACACCGAGATAAATAGATTCAGCCAATATCGGCAATCCCAGATCTAAGGTTACCCTCTTCTATAGAGGACAACTCTCGTCTCAAAAGATTCGCAATAAACTAAGAATCTCCTTGGGAAATAGACGTTATCACTTGAGCAAACTGCTCGGATTTCTAATCGCGTATAATACAGCCACTCGAACGCGATATCGTGATAACGGCTCCGCGTAGTTTCGAACTCACTTTGGCCCTTCTATACGCCCCCCCTCCGACTCCTCCTCCTTCTCTGGCTCTCGCGAACGGAAGAGCGCAGCCGGTCGTGTATCGGCACCTCTCCATTCAAATACTTACTCGGTGGAAATCGTATCTTCGCCGTGAATCGGGTGTGTGTGTGTGTGGGTGTGTAACGTTAGTATTATTGGCTGGAGGTAAATGTAAATGGCGTGATTTGCTTGAACGAGAAGATTTTGTATTAAAATGAATATGTTTTGGAGAGGTGAAAATTTCGCACGATGATGTGGTTGAGCTGATTTTTATCTGTCGACTGTGTGATGTGAACTAAGGTTTCGCATTATTGTTATATAAATCTGCAGCGTACTCGAGGGACTAGCGACCTATATTCTGTCTGGAATGAAAGTTTAGGTAATAGATTAAAGTATTGATGAGTTCCATGTTGGAGAGAAGACAAGTTGAGTGAAAGAAAAATAAGTGTAAAAAAACTTCATAATTTTCCGTAAACTAACAATGTTTATTGATATATTACATATGTAGAACGTAGTTTACACGCTTCAGGAGATGCTTGAAATCGTCTCCACTGTTTGGAAATAACGCGTTACCAAACAGTACAACATTCACATTAAGTATGGCTGAAAACAAACGCAAGATTTAATTATGTTAAAGCTTACGAAGTAAATTTATCGCCTTGATAAAACCATGTGCCCCACTCGAAAGTCTTTTTTTTATTTTTTTTTTTGCTTCACGCAATATTCCAGATATTAATCCTGTACCAAGTATGTTCAAGTAACAATAATAATAGTTATCGTAAGGAGGAATCGGTAGGAATAAGTAATATTAAGATTATCATTTTTACAAAAAATGTTGAACATTAAGCACCTGAGATGCAAAAATCACAAAGTTTCGATTTTAGTCCGTTATCATTTAAATATTCCTCTTCTGACTTATTCCCGTGTAAGTATACGCAAATCGGCGGCCGATGGAATGTAATTCTTTTCTTCTTTACCGACAGTTACACGAGCTATTAGTTAATTGCGAATGTTTCGTTGGAATAATTAACATTTTTCCGATTTAAGATTTATTTGCAAATTTACGACACCCCTGGTACAAAATAGTTAATGCGTTAATTAAATTGCAGCATTTAGCAAAAATCAATATCTAGCAATAACACAATGTATCTAAAAGTAAACTAGCAGTTAAAATATGGATGTTGTGTAATGTAAATGCCAAAATTTACTTTAAATCAACTTGAAGTAACATTTTTACCAGGGATGCTGGAAATATATTTTTACTCTAAACGTGAATTTCCGGCAAATGATCGCGATGCTGATTCTTTGCGCAATTTAACTAACGGAAAAGTAATTAATTACCATAACCTAAAACTAAATTTATCGGTAAAGTAGGACAGTTCAACCTCTTCGAATTACGATCGTAAATACCGCGAAAAAACATCGATATTGAAAGTGCTGGCGAACCGCAGCTTGAGAAAAAAAAAGCACGTGTTTTATTCCGCGCGCGTGTCCCAGTGAGGACATCGATATTTTTTACACACTCTTGTCTTTCGTTTTTTTTTCGTCCTTAAAGTCCTCGCGGACGGTGCGAGCACAGCTGCAGCGCCCCGGGCAAAAGTTTCCCTCCCGCGCGCGCCTAACGAGGATTCAATGGCATCCGTGTGTGCGAGATCACGTCGACTGAAAGAACAATATTCTTTGGCATGTTTCTTTATCCTTTCCTTTTTGCGGTGCACGGACGCGCGCAGCGCGCGCACGTGAAATATCGCCTGCATTCCCTACCCTACCGGCATTTCAATGGAGCTTGAATAGCTGAATTTTCGAATGACTTTGGAGCAAACTTTTTGTGCTGTTTGCAATTTTAGTTTAAAATTAGAAACATTGATTTACATTTTTAACAATTACTTTCTACTTTTCGCTGAAGAGTATCTGAATTAGTTTTTAAATAATTTGAAATTTTTCTCCATAAATTATTCTATTAATTTGAATTCAAAAATAGTTACTGAAAGTGGATAAAGTAGGAAATACGGTCGGCATTTCACAAATTCCTCATCAAATTCCGTGCTCATCATTTTCTGGTATGTTGCCATGAATCCTTTCAGAAAAATGTTTATATCTATTATTAATTACGAATTTAAGAATTGTAAAATCTTATGCTGCTAAATTTAATTTATAATGTACTTGGTAAAGTTATTTCAAGTTTAAGTAATAATTAGGAAAAAGCGTATTCCTTCCTTGGAAAGTGGAATTGATTTGAAAAGGTTAAATTCATTGTTAAATTTAATATAAGAAAAAAAAAGATAATCAATCTAAAAATATTATCGCATCTAAGAATTTGAATGTATAACATGGAATGACTGTGATTTACTTATCAAACAATATACTTTAACATGCAAAGTATTATATACAAAAAAGAACAACGCTGGAGCACTTTTCCGTGTAGCTTATCAATTAATTAAGCTAAATACATTCGAATGTGAGTCCATTTTAAAATCTTCGCTCGAAACTTTCTTGGCAATTCGAGTTCACTTTCGTTCGTTTGTACTCTCTGGCCTAATAAATTCCTTTGATTAACTGTGAAATGCCGTTATTTATACATGTATAGATTTCATTAGTGAACACATTAAATAGTCGTATGTACAAAATATCGAAGCAGACGGTGTCCGAAGTATTGAATTTTTTTTTAACAAGTGACCCGACGTGGTACCTACTTTTATCACATTACCACGTTTCCTTTATCTTTAAGTTTAACAGCTTTTAATAAACTTTATATTATAAATCTTTTTTCTCAGGAACGTTAAGAAATTTAGCTAGTCGTCACAAATTTACTCAATGTACACAAGTTGAGAAATAAAAAAGTATAGCAATGATGACTGTTAAGGGATAAAAATAAAGACAAAGAAAATGACATATCGTACAGCCAGTGTAGTATATATAAATATATAGTATGACTATGACTGATCATAACAAATCTTATATAAATCACAATTTTGGAAAGTATTTTAATGAGATCGATAAACATTTGTAAGGCCGAAAACCTTCGATAGTACTACACTGACAATATTCAAAATGTGAATAATCAATAAGCTCGATAATATGACTGTAACAAAAGCACTTTTATCATACCTATGGCAAATCGAAAATATGTAAGTAAGGGATATGAAGTCTCTGGCAGTGACATAAACGAGCAAATTTTTAATTTAAAAACAACAGTAATTTCGACAATTAAAAAACACGAACAAAAACATTCACGACAGCTTCACATCCCTTCGCAAGTACAGCTCAAAATTAAAACAATACAAAACAAAACGTAATAACAAAAGAGAAGAAATCCAGCGACTTCTGCGTGTCCGGTTCTGCTTTCGTTTTCTTTGTTATCGTACACGCGCGCGCGGTGGGGGGAGGCATGAAATAAACTCGATGACGACCAGCGGAATCTCTCTTGTGTGTGAACGAAATTAACGCGGCCCCGCCATGTTATATTTGTTATTATTTGCCACAGTGAGACATGCGACGACGACGACAAGATGGCTGCCGCCGCACATATCGTTGCCGTCGCGCGCCCTCAATGGGCGTTCGCGGCGTACTCCTGCTGCCGCTGCTGCACGTTCGCGTGCTTCGTGCGCGTGTGCGTGAGCAGCGTGTCGCTGCGCGTGTACACGGCCGGGCAGAGCGGACAGGCGTAATTCCCGGGGAAGTGCACGTAATAGTGATTGCGCACATTGGTCACGACCTTACCGCACAACGAACACCGTCTCCTCTCGTCCGTGCTACTCTGTCTCTCAAATATCTGTGATATCCGCCAATTTTTCAGGTCTGCAACAACAGAAACGAGTCTAAGTCAGCGGGCTTTGTTTTTTCCTTGGTCACCAATGGCTTTTTTTTTTATTATTTTAATTTTTGGTGGGATGATTTTTTTTTTGTCTCATTGGTCTTTTCGTTGCACTTTCTTTGTTCTTTGTGTGTTTTTTTTTTGTGCGCGCGTTTCTAATCAAAGAGCTGGCACAAGGATATCGCAGTGTAAAAATATATGGCTTTTGCGTGCATTTTTAGCGTGGATTTAAATGTGAATGATTTTGTACAATGCTATATCCTTTCGAGAAGACCGAGAAAGTTTATCGATAAATGAAGGTGTTGTTTCTTTTTTTTCCCTTTTATTATTGCACATGTAATGTATAATGTATATAAAGTAAATATATAAATGATTAATGATATTCAGTCAGAGATATTTGATAAAACATTTTGGACCAAAGATAATAATACGTTTCACAAATAAATTGTTCAAATATATATATTCATTCCAGACAGATTAGATCAAAGAGTTCCAATCGGACTAATTAGAGCCACTCAGTCATAAATGTCGAACTTTCCTAATTTAGATTGTGTGCGTGTGTGTTTGTCTATGCATATAGTAAAAGAGCAGAATCAGCTGTAAAGAACAGGTAAGAAGACAAGAAAACATACTTAGTCAGTCAATCTTATATGTATGTTATCCATATAATCCCCACTTTTCGTACACAAACAAATCAGTTCACCGCTCTATATACACATTTTTGTTCTCGAAAAATGCACAATTTCGGGTACAACTCATTTAGCAAGTAACAAAAAGCGAGAGACGACTGCACCGTAACATCCGTCGAAAGAGCTCCAGCATCACCTCGGCAGGCAGCAGCAACAGCAGCGATTTTCAATAACCGTGCGCTTAAGCCTCCCCTCCGCAGCCGCGCATACATTATCGATAGAATGCACACGCGGGCGCTTAGATATAGACGGACGTGGATAAATAGACAGAGACAGACATTGAGAGAGATAGATAGATAGAGGCAGACAGAAAGCCAGGCAGAGAGACAGAGAGAGAGAGAGAGAGTCAACGATCGGCCGGTTTATTACTCGAAATTCCACGGCGCGTGTACCGCCTGCGTGGAATTTTCTCTCTGTCTCCCTCTCGGCATAGGCAGGCTCATCCGACCGTTCCATTAACGCGCCCAGCACCACGCTGAAAAGTCGATAATGGAAGGGCGGTAGGGATAGAGGATGAGAGAGTGGGAGCAAAGAGGTAGAGAGAAGCATGAGTCGAACGCAGTTGCGCGGTTACGAAGCGGAAGTTTAGCGTCTTTGTCCCTGGGAAGAGATGAATGCAAGCGGTGGAAGAACAGCGATTGCTTTTTCAATCGCTGTAACGAGGGATTTCGTTTGTTTGACATTGGAAAGATATCTATACCTTATTGACATTATATTTTTGTTTTTTACTGAGGTTAAGGTGCGTTCGGAAATGATGATAATTGTGTGTTGGGAATGGATTCTGAATGCTATTATTGGTCTACTTCAATTGAATCGGTACAAATGTACAAATTGAAAATTTTAACGTTGCAAGTGACTTTGGCACACCGGACCTGTAAGCTGATGTTTGTATGACCTCAATTTCTCAGTCAAAGCCAATCTAGCCTGTGCGCAAGCTTGAAATTTAAAGTGTCCACATGGGTCGATTCGTTTGGCTAATTTCTGAAAATTACAACCATGTGTGAATTATCGATTTGAACGTTTAATTTTAACGGGCGTTTATTTAAAGAACAAGATATACGCGGATGGATTGTCAGGTGATCGAATTATCTTCTTTAAATGAATTTACCTTTAAATAATTATTTCTAATGCGACTATTTTTATTTTTTTCTCGTTAAAAACCTTCAAGCTCATTTCGTCCAATAATACTTGATTGCAGATTTCGTTAAAGTTTCCGGTTTTCGCGAACGACGTAAAAGAAATATCCCTTTCGAATAGACTCTAAGTTATTTTAATCTCAGCACGTGTATTTTTTTTAGAGCAAAATGTAATAATAATGGTAATCGGCGAAAATTATCTTAAACGCGTTTAGTAAAAATGGTAATCCAATTAGAGAGATTGATGTTTTTATAAAGATTGTAATCTTGAAATTCCTAGAGACTTACAGGCATCGATCACTCGGCGAGGAAATATTTGTCGGCACTCTGGAAATAGAATCTACCTCGAGTGGATTAGTAGCAGCAGTAGCAGGACAACAA